>ML781869.1:981677-993714 GCA_009831015.1 Picea engelmannii | reverse complement strand
CATTAATATGATACAGTGGCATGTCCCTTTCCCATAAATCTATTTCCACTTTATTGTGTAATTCCTTGATCATACACATAGGTTGACTGTTGAATATATTGTGCTATCTTCACTTTGGTTGGTTTGTGTTGTCTTGGTCTTGAATTCACGAGAGCACTGGAGTGAAGCGGGAGCAACAAAGACCCCAGGAAACGATAATAAGGTATGTTATTTTTTCTTGCCTCCTAGTTAATTGAATGGTCAAAACCTAGGGAAAGAGTCATGTCCTGTCCTGTTTTGTTCTAGATCCAGGTGGATCTAGGGAGATCAGTTAGTGTCTACACCTACCGATTAGTCCGATAACAAAATTAGCGACTCCACTGGGGATCATCCCATTTTCTTTGTGGCTTTTGGTGTTTTTCTATGGCCATTTGCTCTGGTTTTACTTTTATCCTTTCCTATCAATCTCTGAGTCTTCAGGATATCCTGATAGACCCTCTGGGTCTAGAGGCCTTTTCAATTTTTTCTTCATTTTCCAAAATTTTGACTATGTTCAGACATTCGCACAATGCACTTCACTGCAGCCTGCGAGAACTGGTAGGGTTCGCATTTTTCCTTTAAGGTTCAGTGTGAGGTTCTCACACACTGCTCAAGGGTCACCTGCGAGAATCATTGATTCTCGCACTGTGTAGTATTGCTAGCCTGCGAACTCATTTTTTCAAAATTTTGGATTTGAGTTTTGGCATCTTCAACTGCCTAGATCAGTCTAGATGCATCATATGAGTTTCTTGGACCATTGATTGATGTCTTTCTTGTCTTTTTTTGTGTGCATGAATAGTCTTAGGATTTCAAGTCTCTTCTTATCACTTTTGTCTTGACTCTCATTTCTTGAGTTTTCTTGGCAACACCATACTCTCTGATTTCAGACTCTGAGTGTGTTTGATTGGTTAAGGACTGGTGATCGGTTGAAAGTTGCAGTTTTCTTGGTCTTTATCATTTGCTTTGTTTGAAAGATCATTTTTCTTATGCACTTGAAAAGACTATATTGGTTTTCTCTTTATTTTTGTTTTCATTGAAAGAGTGGATTGGGTTTTTATCATTGCTTGTTCTTTGGTTTTTTGATTTTCTGTACTCTCATTGGCATAGTGAGGGTCCGTTTTGAAAAGTGAACAAAAGTTTTTCTTTCAAAAAATATTTTTCGTCTTCGAAAACATTGAAAATCAAATTGTTGAAATTATTGAAAAAAGACACAATAGAGAATTGTCATTCGATGCGTGATTTGTTGCATCTGCATTTTAAAGGACATTTTGCTTTGTAGTTCAAGGTTGATCTGGAAAACTTTATCTCTCTCCCATACATAGGATTCATTGAACGAAAAGTGATACATTTCATTCTCATCCTTGCATTGTTGGGTCAGATTCATACAACATAAGTTTCATCCCCGTTTCCTTTGAGTAACCAACAACTCTTAATAACACTACGTAATCATAAAATTTATCTAGTAACTCTTTTCTAGGGCTCTATTACACCAACATTTAGCTAGGCTAGCACTTTGGAGTAGGAAGAAAGATACACTCTCCAAAAGCACAAAACACACAATAGTATCTTGTGTTAGGGAGTGTTAAATTCCATTTGCAACTTCTTGTCCTAGGAATCCCTTCTCACACAAGGGTCAAACATGAGGTCGCATTGATATTGACAGAGTTACTCACCCTGCTTTGTTGATATCAGTGTAGAGATTGCATGTATTACGGGGATCACTCAGAGGTATACCCACAATGATGAGTGGAAGCCTTTTGAGTTGATTTCGCGATAGCTACCCTGCCCTTGCGTGTGGATCAGACTGTCGACTGTTCCCCCAGGATTTATTGTTATAGGTGGTGACCTTAGTGGCCTATCTTTCTATGTTCTTACCCGAGGTGACTGTGGAGGGGAAAGTCTTCATGGTACCTGGAATTGACGTTGACCAAACTCACTCGGGCTCCTTGGAGGGTATACCCACGATTATGTGTGGGAGCTTGCACCAGGGTGTAAGTCTGTTAAGCAGGTTGTCAGTGTAACTTTTCCACCCTAGCCTCGCCCCTTCTCATCTCGTTGTTGTGACGTTGGATTTAATCACCAACTAGTGGCTTCGAAATTAGAAGGTCTTGTTTTCTTGGTGTTGCTTCCTAGATTTTGTTTACTAGCGCGTGTTGTTTGTTTCTCGAAGTTGACCATAGGATTTTCTTCACAAAGTTTGTCGCTCGTTTACAATAGCTCCTCCACATCATTCACGTAGAATGAAGGGTTTATCTATAGAGCATCTGGAAGGTTCTCAACCCTTGCCTACAAGTACACCCGAGGGATCTCCTTGGCAAGGTGAAGTCACAATCTCATCAAGGTAGTATAACTCAACCCCCCCTTAGTTGGCAAAACCCAATTGGAACACCACCTTTGATGGGAGGACCCACTCCACCTTATGGGAAAAACATACCTTCGTCCTTGGCTCAGTATTGGAATCAGTTAATACAAAATCCTTCTCAATCGACTGGGGGGCAGCAGTTTCCAGCTGCGTCAGTAAAACCTCCTAGCATGGGTCAACCATATCTAGGTTCATTTAATCCCATTTGGGGGACGACTGCTCAAACTCAAGCCCCTTTTCAAGGGTATAATCCGATGAGCTACTAACCTGTCCAACCGCCACCGCATATGCCTGGATCTTCACATTATATGTAGACTGCTTATGGTCCTACTGGTTTGCCGACAGGGCTTCCTCCCCAAAGCCACCAGTACCCACAGGTGAATCGACAGTTACATTTTCTCGCCACTTTGGATCTTCCGTATTTGTCAAGGATTTTAAATGATCCTATTCGTCACTCTCCCCAATGGCCTGTTATACTAGCTAAGATTCCATCGGACATTCCTAAATTCGACAGCAAAGTAGGAGAGGACCCAAATAATCACATTATGAATTTTCACCTATGGTGTTCATACAACTCGTTGATGGATGACTCTATTCATTTACATCTTTTTCAATGAACCCTTACCAGTTCTGCTGCGAAGTGGTATATCGAATTGCCATGAGGTTTCTTCTTTGACTTCAACACCCAAGCTATGGCTTTCCTTACGCATTACCAGTTACCGATCCGTTATGATACCGGGACCAAGATTTTGACTTCCTTCAAATAGACTAAAGGCACTTATATATCTGATCACAGCTATGAGTGGCGAAGGAGACGACGTCTCATTAAACTTGAGCTCCCCGATCAGTTACTAGCAGAATGGTTTACAAAATCATTTGTGAATGAAATCGGTAAGGACATTGCCATGGGTGGCGTAGTCACGGAAGAGCAGGCTATAAGTCGTGCTCAATATCTTGACCTCGTTTATTCACAAACGGGAACCCTTTATGATTTATTACCTGAATTACCTCGTCCTAATCCTTCCAGCACTTCAACTACTCCAGCTGCCTCGCATGCAACTAATAGTGTGATTGGTACTGCCCAAGCCCAATCACATTTTGCTTCAAGCACAAACCCTAAATATGCTTCTTCTAATGTTCAAAATGCTCCGTCTCCTGCCACTCCCATCGGAAAAACTTCTGAGGTAAACACAGTTCAATCTACCCCAGCTGGTAAAAACAAATCTAAAAAGGGGAGAGGCAAGAATAAGGAGGGAAAAAATAATTCTCAAGCAAAGAAAACCAAAAATACCCTTTTGATGATCGGGATAACTGCAAACCCCGATACCCTTGCCTTATCTGTGGTGACGATCACTACACGAAGGATTTTCCACGACGTGCTGAGGTCACTAAGTTCCTTCAAGGAGCTCCAAAACCACCTGCATTGGCTATCCTGTCCCAACCCTTCCCGTCTCAACAACAGGCTCAGTTGGTCATCCATGACCAACCCTCATCCTCTACCACCTCCTATGTTTTGATGTGTACTGGTGATTCTAAGCAGAAAAACATTGCACTCACAACTCGAGCCAAAGATTATTCTCCCTTTAAGGAGAAGGTTGACGATTTACCCCCTTCTTTGGTACAACCCTCTCTCGCGAATCCACCTACCAATGGTTCTCTTCATCTCGAACAACCGAGCCTCAACACAGTTCTGCGACCCCCCCCCAAAGGGCATCGTTCGGAAATCGACTTTCAATCCTCATGCTCGTGTGGCCCAGAACTACAACATTGTTGAAGATCTGGCCCAAGCACCTTCTGTGATGTCATCCCTTGAAGTCCTTAAAACTTGTCCCGCACAACGGAAGGCACTGTTGAAATATATCGGTGGAATTGACCCAACGGATACGAATTTAATAGTATTTGACTTGGATGATCACATTCCAAGGTTACCTCCTCAACTCGCGTTCCAGATACAAGTTGTTGTCTCTGACAAGAACATTTGTCGAACCGTTATCGACGAGGGTGCCTCGACGTGTGTCATGTCTTTTGCTTGCTGGAAATCCATTGGATCTCCTTCTTTGAATGAATCACAAAACACTCTTAAAGCCTTCAATGGATCTGGTTTTAAGCCCTACAGTGTTCTTCCTTCATTTCCCATCACGTTAGAAGGTAAAACGGTCCAAGTCGAAGTGGAGGTATTTGACACTCCCCTTGATTATAATCTTCTGCTTGGCCATAGCTGGATCGATTCCATGCGTGTCATTGTGTCAACAATTTTCTGTGTAGTACGTTTCCTTCATCAAGGAAAGGTTGTTAACGTCGACCAACTTGCCTTCTTCAATTTTGATACTCATACTGGCAACGTACCATTTATTTCTAAAACCCCACCGGGTTATGAGAACATCAGTGTAGGCCTTCTTAAGGACTCCTCGTTAATGGGTACTTTCCCCATTCCACTGCCCGATGTTCCACGCTCATCTGTTGCTTCCATCAACATGATATCCACCTTGCCTCACAAGATTCCTACGTCTCACGAGCCTTGGATAGTCCCTGACCCTGGAGATCATCTTCATTTCGGCGACGAAATGCCGTTAAGTCCAGTTGAATCTGCCTATCAGGCCATTCAATTGACAACACCTTCCACCCCCTCTCTTGATGAGTTGTCTTCAGATCCTTTTCATGTTATTTTTCCCACTAACGAGATGATCATGTCTATCATGGAGGACACCCCTTGGGACGATGGGCATCATCGTTCCATCCTCTTTCTGGAGCAATACACTCTTGAGAACTACCAACGGATTTCGACCCCATCGACCGTTGTCATCATCTTGACCATTCCCGAGTCTACATATGATGTGTTTGTTGAAGGGAACTTAAGAAATATCTCACCTACGATTCCCATCGACATATCCATCAAACCTAGAATCGTAAAAAATGTCCATATTGGAGCTTCGTATTCCCTTGACGAAATAGTCACCTATACGTCACTGTTCAAAACATTTCGTGAGATCTTCACCTGGAGTTACGAAGAAATGTCGGGTATCGACCCTGCGATTGTGATCCATGAGATTAAGACATATCTTGACGCTAAACCCGTCCGGCAATGCCTTCATCCAGTTCACCCACGTAAAGCGGTTGCTATAAAGCTCAAAGTCGAGAAACTTCTGAAAGTTGGCTTTATTTATCCGGTGGCTCTCACTGACTGGATTTCCAATCTTCTCCCGATTGACAAGAAACAAGGTACGATTCGTGTATGTGTTGATTATAGGGATATTAATAAAGCTTGTCCAAAAGACAACTTTCCTACCCCTTTCGTCGATCAGATTGTCGATGACTGTGCCAGAAGTGAAATATTCTCTCTCATGGATGGTTTCTCTAGCTATAATCAAATTAACATCGTTCCCGAGGATCAACATAAGACTGCTTTTTATAGTCCTTGGGGTACTTTTGCCTACCAGAAACTTTCGTTCGGTCTCAAGAATGTTGGCGCCACTTTTCAATGTGCTATGTCTTATGCTTTTCATGATATCAAGCATATAGTTCAACCCTATTTGGATGATTTACCCGCTCATTCTATGCACAGATTCGATCACCCAACCCACCTCCGGGCCATTTTCGTTCGCTGTCAGTTCTACCGTATACATTTAAATCCTCATAAGTGCATTTTTTGTGTAGAATCCGACCGTCTTCTAGGTTTTATCATTTCATGTCAAGGGATCCGGGTGGATCCTTTGAAGGTTGAGGTGATCCTTAATCTCCCTCCTCCTTCTACACTTTTCCAGTTGCAAAGTTTGCAAGGGAAAACAAACTTTCTTCTTCGTTTTATCCCAAATTACGTCGAGATAACCCGTGGATTTACGTGGCTATTAAAGAAATATTCAGAGTTCATCTGGGACACCATTGCCAACAATGATTTTGAAGCTTTGAAGTTGTCCCTAACGTGTGCTCTGCTTCTTTTCCCCCCTGATTACAGTCGCGATTATTTCCTTTTTCTTGCTACCTCGAATTACACTATTGGCATGGTTCTCGTCCAAGAGGATGATGCTCACTACGAACATGTTATTTACTACTTGAGTCGAAGTCTCACGCCAACTGAAATCAAGTATCAACATGTCGAGAAACTGGCCTTGGCTTCCGTCCAAGTCGTTCAACGCTTCCGACACTATATCCTCTCACGCAAGACTACGATGATTTCTCATTGCAACCCTATGCAACACATTTTGACACATCAATTGCTAGGGGGAAAATACTCCAAATGGATTGTGATACTCCAGGAGTTTGACTTGGAATTTGACCGTGCCAAGTCCAGGAAGTCCTTATCTTTTGCTGAGTTGATATGTGACTTTCCCCATTCCGCAACGAAAAATGTAGCAGTTGATTCATTACCCGGTGAATCTCTTTTCCTTATTAGCATTGATGATCTTTGGTATGGGGATATCATTATATATCTCCAAACCTAGACTTTTAAACCTACTTTGTCTAGTATTGAATGACGTCGAATACGATATCAAGCTCATCAATACATTACCCTTGGGGATACTCTTTATCGTCGAGGGATTGACTCTGTTTTTCGACATTGTCTAACGTTTGACAAAGACGAGAAAGATCTGAATGACTGCCATTCTGGAGCATGTGGTGGTCATTTGTCTGGGTATGCTACTGCCCAGAAGATCTTATGCGCAGGATATTTTTGGCCTTCTTTGTTTAACGACTGCATTATTGCCGTTCAGAAATGCCATGCCTGCCATACCTATAATCAGAAGATTCGGTCACATCCTGCTCCTCTCCACCCTACTGTCTCAGTTGGTCCCTTTACGAAATGGGGCATCGATTTCATGACATGTCACCCTCACTCGGTCGGGGGGCATGGTTACATTATTGTAGCCGTTGATTACTTTACGAAATGGGCCGAGGCGATGACGACATTTGACAACATTGGAAAGACCGCAACATTGTTTCTTTTTAATCATGTCATAGCTCGTTTTGGTGTTCCCCAAGATATCGTCACTGATCATGGTAGCCACTTTAGGAATTTTATGATGTCCGAACTTACTAAAAAGTTGGGTCTTCGTCATGATAACTCAACACCCTATTATCCACAAGCCAATGGCCAGGTCGAAGCAATCAACAAAGTTCTCATAACTATGCTCCGACGAATGATAGGGATTCATAAAACAAGTTGGCACACAATGTTGTTTTCGGCATTGTGGGCGTACCGGACATCTGTCAAGTCCACTACTGGGTTTACACCTTTTCGGTTAGTCTATGGTGTGGAATCCATTTTCCCTATCGAATGCGAGATACCCTCTTTAAAACTAGTTGTTGAACTCCTACCCAACACTTTCGCTGAGTAAGAACATCTATTATATCTTATGCGATTAGACGAAACTCAACGTGATGCCACCCTAGTCATAGAAGCTCAAAAAAAGCGTGTCAAGGCCCAATACGATAAGCATGTCAAGCCTCGCATTTTTTTCGAAGGTGATCTTGTTCTTCTCTATGAACAAGATCGAGATATGTTAGGAGCTGGGAGATTTGAACCCATGTGGCGAGGTCCTTATATCGTTCGACGAGTTTTGGAAAAAGGAGCTTATGAGTTGGTAGATTACGATGGTATCTCTTTGAGTGAACCCAGGAATGGGTTGTACTTGAAGAAGTACTATGCATAAAATCATCTATGCGCAAGTACTTGTATTTTTAATGTATCATACTTTTTGTGTGTTACTATAGCTTGCTTTTGTCGTTATTTGGTCTCTACCCTTATGTGACGTTGTGTTTGATTTCCAGATGTCCGAGTCTTCGCTACCCTATATTGGCTTCACTGATGGCACTAGCCGTAGTACTCAGAACCTTGCTTCCGCTGCGTGGGCAATTTACGCCCCTACAAATGAACTTGTCTCTTTACGAGGTGTGTGCCTCGACCGTGCGACCAATAACATTGCAGAGTATAGTGTCGTTATTGAATTATTGGTTGATGCTATCTCGCTCGGAATTCGACATTTGGTTGTGGAAATTCATTCGCAGCTTGTAGTACTACAGTTAAGTAATGTCTACTCTATCCGAAGTCCTACTTTGTTACGGGTGTATTTGCGAATTCGCCTCTTGGAACGTTATTTTGATCACATTGAATATCAACATATTCCTAGATGTCTAAATACATTAACAGATGCATTAGCTAATTATGTATTGGACAGACATTTGAATCATTTATAAATAAATCACATCAATATTCACACAATATAAGGTAAACCGGCAGAAGCCGTCTGTATATATAATGATCAAAAGAGTTTTTTACAAAAATTTTGTCCGAAGACCAAAATGTCAAAATCTGAAGCTCATAGCTTCTACATAGTGACGTCATGGATGACGTTCACGGTAAAACACGACTTCCCGAGCAACCCTACGAAGCAGTCGACTCATGGATGTTGATACTCCTATAGTATGACACTGATCATGTCATGGAACCTCTTCCAGAGTCATGTATGGAATATCTATGGTCAAGCAATCTAGATTTTGTTCCACCACTTGATAATCCTCATCATATTGTGGCGCTGCCGCTACCTCTCATCGCCGCTGAATGGGAGAAGTACTAGGAGGTCGGTAAGGTCCAACATCTGTGTTATCAACAAACGATTTTGTATTAGTCTTTGGACAAACATATAAAACAAAAACATTTGAATATGATAAAAATTCACAAAACATTTAAAAAGAGAAAAATGTGTGTACTTCTTACCAAGGTCCCCCCACTGAGCATCCTTTGGAAGTACTAAATCCGGATCTCCTCGGAAATCCAACCCGGCATAAGCATATTCATCCACCATCAATAGCTGTGGTTGAAGCCAATAAAAGAAAGTATCATCATACTTGATGATCGGTCCAGCCACATGCCGGGCCATAAGCCGACACCATCTCAGCATCCTTGGATCCCTGGGAGCTGGTATATTCCACTCAACCTGCAACCTCAGTAATGGGACCCTCTCAAGGAAGAAGGACACCAACAAAGATCCGTACCCGAATTGCTTCAGGTCACCTCATCTACATGTGGTCAACTTCTTTTGTATACTACGAAGCACACCATCTACCCAATTGAACACCCGAGGCTCAGTACACTCAATAGCATACTAGAAGTAACTCTGTAATTCCATGTGAGGAGAAGAACTCCCAGCCATCCGAGATATGGTGAATAGGATAGTACGGAGGGTCAAATATCGTACCTCCCAAATAGCTACTTTTTCTTTCTTTCTCTCAGCCTCGGGAATGTAGTGTAAATGGCAGTACTCACTCATTTGCATCCCACCACCTCTGCTACCAGTCAGGCTCACATAGTACCCCTGCCGTGACAATCCAGTCAAAAAGTAAATGTCCTCAATATCTAAGGACAGTGTGTGAACCCCCACATGAAATACTTGTTGATCAGGGTCCCACATACGCACCAGGTACTCTAATAGTCTGACTTGGGCCCTCATGCCCGGGATACGAAAGTACTTCAGGATTCCACAGTCTCTCAAAGAAGCAATAGTAGGTGGATGATTTTCGGCCATTGAATTATCTTCTTCGTGCTCCCTTTCACGCCATTCAAGCACCATTTTGATGGCCAATTATCTGCATAAGGAACACAAAAAGAAGGTTAGCAACTTTTTTCATGATTTGGTTCTTGTTCATTGGGTAAATTTTTAAAATTTTTTTGAGCTTTGCGGTTCTCGCATGTGCATTTTGTGCACAGTGCGAGAACCTCGTAGGCTTCTCATGGGTCACCTGCGAGAATCACCTATTTTTGCAGGTCCCATGTAGCCTGCCTGCGAGAATGGCAACACACAAGTAGGGCTTGTAAAATCAACCCAAAAATGAAATTTTATCCAATGAAATTGCAAAATTAAACCATGAAAGTGTTAAGGACAAAGAGTCTACCTTACTTTCACTGACGGCTCAATGAATGGTCTCTCGTAGCTCCCGCAATTTAACACCGAACTTTGAGGGTAAAAGAGGGGTTTTTGAGCTCAAATAGTGGAAAGGTAAGAATGATGTGGTAAAAAGAGTATTTACTCCTTGTTATTTACTTACACTATGTCATTTGGTTTTTTATGATTATTTGTCTATTAAACCCTAATCCCTAATGTCATTTTGAGTGTAACTTTTGCAGGCGTGATGATTTTGATGGTCAAATACAGGGATACAGACATGTTTTTCTTTGTCATCGCGTGTTTTGATTGTTTTTTATATAAAACCTTGAGCGTGGTCTTTGTCTGTTCTTGCGCTCGAAAATACATGAGAACAAGATCGAGCATACTTTTATCACTTTTTTGGGATCAACGAGGTTATATGAAAAAGGAACCCCCCTGGAGTTCTCTTTAAGCTCTGTTCATACTCTCTAAACATGAAAAGATAGCTGAGTGACCTTGCTATTTTCACGCTCGATAAAGTATTTGAAGTAAGCATTTGGTGAGGGATAATTTATCTCTTTTTCGGTCTCATCCAGACTATTTTATGAAAAAAGAACCAGGAGAGTTCTCTTTTAAGTGTTTTTCTAGACTCTATAATCATGAAAAACCTTCGAGTTTTCTATCTCTGGACTCGTTAAACAAACATTAACAGACCCGTGATGGGACCGAACCACTCCTTCTTAGGGTTCGTTAAACATACTCCAAGGGACTCGTCCGAAGGATGAGCTTACATCAACAAGCATATGTTATCCTCCTCAAGCTTGTGTAAAAAGAAAGAGGTACTCACCAGAAATGGTGGGGGAAAATTTGGGAAAGGGATATGTTTTCATCTTCGTATTGATTGGCAGTAAGTGTCGCTCTTGAACATGACACCCCCTATTCATCATTTGAAGCTGGTTTGGGAAATCCATTTGTCTCTCATTCGATTTGCTACAAGGTCATTCCCTGTGTCGTATTTGAGTCAATGTTGCCAAATCATTAGTCGTGTCGTTCATATGTTCAAGAGAAGTCCATCTAAAACCTATATTGAGTTTGCCATCTGCAGTTGTCCATTCTCTCCGTGTCGACCTTCCCTGTGTCCATTCCAATTCACATCATACTCTGTTTCACCTTCAAAATCTGTTACTTATTTTGTGTCATTGATGGGGGATACATCAAGGCCCTCCTGTGACGATTTTTGTTCCGTCAACTTCATCTCATTATCCAAAATCAAGACTTAGAAATAATTTGGTACCTTGGAGCTCGCATGCCTCAATGACAGGTTTCCTCGCTTTCGATAGTGGGTTTACATTATTGACCCTTGATCGAAAGATTCCATCGGATGTTCGACTTCAACTCATTCATTCACACTCGATGGATTGTACTAGGGTACCTTGGGATTCATTGACATCAATGGTGATTTCCCTCACACTTGTTAACGGTTTCATCAATGACCAATAATCAAGTGGTTTCTACCATGTTCGACTTCAACACATGTAATCACATGGTTAGATTCGTACTTTGGGCGACGAGATTGAAGACCCTGGATATCATCTCTTCTATCTAGGTTGCGATGGAGTATGTATAATGTTAGGACCACACTATGCACCTTTTTTCCTATACTTTTTTCCATTATTATACCCTTGATCATCCATATTTGAACCTATACTATCACTTTGTCTGATCATCTCAAAGGTATACAACGTCCTTTCTCATTACTACACGTTTAATCTGTTTTGCATGATATTTTACATCACTC
>ML781869.1:927972-966646 GCA_009831015.1 Picea engelmannii | reverse complement strand
GAAAGGAAGGAACCAAGACACCCTGTTTTCTGTAGATCTTCATTAATGCTAGCCAGAAACTGGGTTAGTAATCCCTGCTCAGAAAGGAAGGGATCAGACTGCTCTGTTCTCTGTAAAACTCAACTTCACAAGTGTGCTAAACAAAAGTAAGGCTCAAAGCTCCTGCTTAGAAAGAAAGGAACTAGGTGGCTTTGTTTTCTATCAAATAGAGTTAATTGTTTTCTGCATTGTTGTTTTCATGAAAGAGTGTTAATGCTGAAGTCTCTGTTGAGAGTAAGGGTCCTGTTCTCTGATTGCAGAATAGTTGTTCTTTCCCATTGCAAGTGTTATTTTAAATGTAATCTAGGATTCTTAAATTGATCTTTAAAGGTTTGCAATAGGAAAGTTACTTTCCTGTGATTTAATACAGAACTTCAATTTGTTTGAGCAAGTAATATTAGTATAAGTTTCTTTACTACAACACTAAGCTGCTTTTGGAATTGAGCATATATAGTGCGTGGTTATCTTTGAAATAAAAGACTTCCCTGGGTTGATAATTTATGTTTCACTTAGTTGTTTAAAATTAATTAAGCAATTATAGTGACCAACATATAATTTGTGACACATAGATCCACTGTGTATGTCTCGTGGCTATGCTATATTTTGACGGCATGGATCCACAGTGTATGATTGGTGGCCATGACCTATGTCTACAATGTCATCAATCTCTGATCTGAGTATGGGAATGCCTACCTTAGAATTAATATATATGATATTCTGCAGATACTTGGTTGTTCATAGGTTTCCGATTAGGTGTGCTCCTGGTTTCTGACACACACATGCATATTTTATTGGATAAATCTGTAAGTGCAGACACAAATCGATCTCCCTAGATCCACCTGGATCTAGAACAAAACAAGATAGAATATGACTCTTTCCCTAGATTTAAACTATTGAATTAAATAGGAGGAAAGAACAAATAACATACCTTATTATCGCTTCCTATGGTCTTTGTTGCTCCTGCTTCGCTCTAGTGCTCTCATGCAGTCAAGACCAAGACAACACAAACCAACCAAAGTGAAGAAAGCACAATCTATTCAACTGTCAATCTATGTATATGATCAAGGAATTACACAATAAAGGGGAAAAAACTTTATGGGAAAGGGACATATTACTGTATCATATTAATGGAAAGTAAAGATTACAACCTGAGCCTTGATATTGCAAACTTCCTTTCTATGGCCCTTGGCTCCAACACACACACTTGCTCACTTGCATGAAGAATATCAACCCCCTTTTGATAAACTTGTTTGAATCAATATGATGTAGCTTCAGTCCTTCACACAATTCTTTCACTAATTCTCCAATGAATCTTGCTTAACCTTGCTTGTTTGCTTAACCTTTTCCATGAGAATTACCTCAATATATAGGAGAGAATGAATTAGTTACTTAGATAAGAATGATCCCAAAATATCAGAGAATCCAGTACTAGGATAACCATTCGAATGCCATCTCATCCTTCTAGAAGATTCCCTTCTAGAAGCATCAAGAATTCACCTTTTTCCTTGCTTTAGAAAGAGTTCGCACCCTAGCAGTTCAACACAGTGTGAAATTCTCGCACCCTATCTTAAATCATCCTGTGAGAATCATGCATTCTCACAGGTAAATATACTACCAGCCTGCGAACCTCCTTCAAAAATGATATTTCTGGAAAGAGAAGAAAGTAACGTTTCTCAGGAGAAAGTTCTTATGAAGAGCCTGAGTACACCATAATAAATACATCATCATGATGACCAAAATCATGGGAAACAGAATTCCCCCCAAAGTATGAGTGTGGAACCAGTGACAGCCAATAGACTTTGTAAGCTGCATGTGTGTGTCGAGAACCAGGAGCACACCTAATTGGAAACTTGCGAACAACCAAGCATCTGCAGAATATATATATATCAATTTTGAGGTAGGCATTCCCATACTCAGATCACAGACTGATGATATTATAGACATGGTTCATGGCCACCAATCATACACTGTGGACCCATGCCGTCAAAATATAGCATAGCCACCAGAATACATTGTGGATGTATGCGAGAAATTTCAAATCAAGACGACATAGCCACGAGACATACACAGTGGATCTATGTGTCGAAAAGTATACATACTCCATTGCAACCCGGATCAAAAAGATGATATCCAGGGTCTTCAATCTCGTCGCCCAAAGTACGAATCTAACCATGTGATTACAAGTGTCGAATTCGAACATGGCAGAAACCACTTGATTACCGGTCATTGATGTAACCGTTAACAAGTGCGAGGGAAATCACCATTGATATCAATGACTCCAAAGGTACCATGGTACAATCCGTCGAGTGTGAATTAATGATTTGAAGTCAAACATTCGATGGAATCTTTCGATCAAGGGTCAATGATGTAAACCCACTGTCGAAAGAGAGGAAACCTGCCATTGAGGCATGCAAGTTCCAAGGTACCAAATAATTTCTAAGTCTTGATTCCGGATAATGAGTTGAAGTTGACGGAACAAAACTTGTCACAGGAGGGCCTTGATGTATCCCCCATCAATGACATGAAATGAGTAACATATTTTGAAGGTTAAACAGAGTATTTTGCAGATTGGACTGGACACAGGGAAGGCCGACACAGAAAGAATGGACAACTGCAGATGGCCGACTCAATATAGGTTTCAGATGGACTTCTCTTGAACATATGAACGACACGACCAATGATTTGGCAGCATTGACTCAAATATGACACAAGGAATGACCTTGTAGCAAATCGAATGAGAGACAAATGGATTTCCCAAACCGGCTTCAAATGATGAATAGGGGGTGTCATGTTCAAGAGCAACACTTACTGCCAATTAATACGAAAATGAAAACATGTCCCTTTCCCAAAATTTCCCCCACCATTTCTGGCGAGTACCTCTTTATTTTTACGCAAGCTTGATGAGGATAACATATGCTTGTTGATGTAAGCTCATCCTTCAGACGAGTCACTCGGAGTATGTTTAACGAACCCTAAGAAGGAGTGGTTCGGTCCCATCACGGGCCTGTCAATGTTTGTTTAACGAGTCCAGAGATAGAAAACTTGAAGGTTTTTCAAGATTATAGAGTTTGGAAAAGCACTTAAAAGAGAACTCTCTCAGTTCCTTTTTCGTAAAATAGTCTAGACGAGACCGAAAAAGAGATAAATTATCACTCACTAGACACTTACTTCAAATACTTTATCGAGCGTGAAAATAGCAAGGTCGCTCGACGATCTTTTCATGTTTAGAGAGTCTTAAAGGAGCTTAAAGAGGACTCTAGGGGGGTTCCTTTTTCGTATAACCTTGTTGAGCCCGAAAAAGTGATAAAACTATGCTCGATCATGTTCTCATGTATTTACGAGCGCAAGAACGGACAAAAACGACGCTCAAGGTTTGATGTAAAAATCATAAAAAACAATAAAAAACACGCGATAACAAAGAAAAACATGTCTGTATCCCTGTATTTAATCATCAAAGTCATCACACCTACAAGTCATTACACTCAACATGACATTAGGGATTAGGTTTAATCGATAAATAATCATAAAAAACCAAAATGATATAGTAAGAGTAAATAAAAGGAGTAAATACTCTTTTTACCATACCATTTTTACATTCCACTATTGAGCTCAAAAAACCCCTCTTTTACCCTCCAAGTTCGGCGTCAGATTGCGGGAGCTATGAGAGACCATTCAGTGAGACGTCTACGACAGTTAGGTAAGCTCTTCGTCCTTAACACTTTCATGGTTTAAATCTGTAATTTCATTGGTTAAATTTTCATTTTTAAGTTGATTGTTTAAACCCTACATGTGCGCTAACATTCTCACAGGTAGGCCATACGGGGCCTGCGAGAATGAGGCGTTCTCACAGGTGAGCCTAAAGCCACCTGTGAGGTTCTCACACTGTGCAGACAGGGCACCTACGAGAACCACAAAGCCCAAAAAAATTTTAAATTTTTACCTAATGAAAAAGATTCAAAGCATGAAAAAAGTTATTAATCCTCTTATTGTGTTCCTTATGGAGATAATTGGCCATCAACATGGTGCTAGAGTGGCGCGAAAGGGAACATGAAGAGGATAATGCAATGGCTGCAAATCATCCACCTACCATAGCTGCTTTGAGAGATTGTGGGCTCTTGAAGTACTTTCGCATCCCGGGCATGAGGGCCCAAGTCAGACTATTAGAGTACCTGGTGCGTATGTGGGACCCAGATCAGCAGGTGTTTCATGTGGGGGTCACACACTGTCCTTAGACATTGAGGACATTTAATTTTTGACTAGTTTGTCACGGTGAGGGTACTATGTGAGTCTGACAGGTAGTAGAGGTGGTGGGCTAAAGATGAGTGAGTACTGCAATTTATACTGCGTACCCGAGGCTGAGAGAAAGAAAGGAAAAGTGGCTATCTAGGGGGTACAAGATTTGACCCTTCGTACTATCCTTTTCACTATAGCTTGGATGGATGGGAGTTATGCTCCTCATATGGCATTACAGAGTTACTTCCAGTATGCTATTGAGTGTACTGAGCCTCGAGTGTTCAACTGGGCAGATGTTGTGCTGTGCAACATAAAAAAGAAATTAACTAAATGTAAGCGGGGTGACCTGAAGCAATTCGGGTACGGATCTTTTCTGGTATCCTTCTTCCTTGAGCGGGTCCCATTACTGAGGCTATAGGTGGAGTGGAATTTATCATCTCCTAGGGATCCATGGATGCTGAGATGGTGCCGGCTCATGGCCCAGCACGTAGCAAGACCGATCATCAAATATGATGATACTTTCTTTGACTAGCTTCAACCACAGATGTTGATGGTTGATGACTACGCTTATCCTGGGATGGATTTTCGAGGAGATCCATATTTGGTATTACCAGAGGATGCTCAGTGGGGGGACCTTGGTAAGAAGGACTCACATTTTCTCTTTTTAAATGTTTTTTGAATTTTTTATCATATTCAAATGTTTTTGTTTTATATGTTCGTCCGAAGACTAATACAAAATTGTTTGTTGATAACACAGATGTTGGACCTTACAGACCTCTCAGCACTTCCCCCATCCAACAACGAGGAGAAGTAGTGGCAACACCACAGTATGCTGAGGATTATCAAGTGGTGGAACATAATCTAGAGGGCCTGACTGCAGACATTCCAGATATGACTCTGGAAGAGGTTCCTCGACGCGATCAGCGTCATACTATAGGGGTATCAACATCTATGAGTCGACTGCTCCGTAGGGTTGCTAGGGCAGTCGTGTGTTACCATGAACGTCATCCATGATGTCACTTTGTAGAAGCTATAAGCTTCAATTTTTGACATTTTGGTCTTCCGACAAACTTTTTGTAAAAACTCTTTTGATCGTTATATACAGACAACTTCTATCGGTTTACTTTATATTGTGTGAATTTTGATGTGCTTGATTTATAAATGATTCAAATGTCTGTCCAATACATAATTAGCCAATGCATCTGTTAATGTATTTAGACATCTAGGAATATGTTGATATTCAATGTGATCAAAATAACATTCCAAGAGGTGAATTCGCAAATACACCTGTAATAAAGTAGGACTTTGAATAGAGTAGACATTACTTAACTGTAGTACTACAAGCTACGAGTCAAGTCGCACAACCAAATCATGAATTTCGAGTTAGATACCATTAACCAATAATTCAATAACGGTGCTATACTCTGCAATGTTGTTGGTCGCACGGCTGAGGCACACACCTCGTAAAGATATAAGTTCGTTTGTTGGGGTATAGATTGCCCATGCAGCGGAAGCAAGGTTCTGAGTACTACGACTAGCACCATCAGCGAAGCCAATATAGGGTAGTGAAGACTCCGACATCTGGAAATCAAACACAATGTCACATAAGGTCAGAGACCAGATAACGACAAAAGAAATCTATAGTAACACACACAAAGTATGATACATTAAAATACAAATACTTGTGCACAGATGATTTATGCATAGTACTTCTTCAAGTACAACCCATTCCTGGGTTCACTCAAAGGGATACCATCGTAATCTACCAACTCATATGCTCCCTTTTCCAAAACTCGACGAATAATATAAGGACCTCACCACATGGGTTCGAATTTCCCAGCTCCTAACACATACCGATCCTGTTCATAGAGAAGAACAAGATCACCTTCGGAGAAAACGCGAGGCTTGACATGCTTGTCATATTGGGCCTTGACACGTTTTTTCTGGGCTTCTATTACTAGAGTGGTGTCACATCGAGTTTCGTCTAATCACAAAAGATACAATAGATGTTCTTCTTCAGCAGAAGTGTTGGGGAGGAGTTCAATGGCTAGCTTCAGAGAGGGTATCTCCCATTCTATAGGAAGAATGGCTTCCATACCATAGACTAACCGAAAAGGCATAAACCTAGTAGCGGACTTGACAGATGTCTGGTACGCCCACAATGTCGAAAACAACATTGTGTGCCAACTTGTTTTATGAATTCCTATCATCCGTCGAAGCATAGTTATGAGAAATTTGTTGATCGCTTTGACCTGGCCATTAGCTTGTGGATAATAGGGTGTTGAGTTATCATGACGAAGACCCAACTTTTCCATAAGTTCAGACATCATAAAATTCCTAAAGTGGCTACCATGATCAGTGACGATAGCTTGGGGAACACCAAAATGAGCTATGACGTGATTAAAAAGAAACAAGGCTGCAGTTTTCCTAGTATTGTCGAATGCCGCCATCGCCTCAGCCCATTTCGTAAAGAAATAAATGGCTACAATGATGTAACCATGCCCCCCGGTCGAGTGAGGGTGACATGTCATGAAATCAATGCCCCATTTCGCAAAAGGACCAACTAAAACCACAGGATGAAGAGGAGCAGGATGTGACCGAATTTTCGGATGGTAGGTCTGGCAGGCATGGCATTTCTGAACAGCAATAATGCAATCGTGAAACAAAGAAGGCCAAAAATACCTTGCGCGTAAGATCTTATGGGCAGTAGCATACCCAGACATATGACCACCACATGCTCCGGAATGGCAGTCATTCAAATATTTCTTGGCTTCGTTGAACATCAGACAATGAGAAAAACAGAGTCAATTCCCTGACGGTAAAGAGTATCCCCGAGGATAATGTATTGACGAGCTTGATAGCGTATGCGACGTCGTTCAGTACTAGACAAAGCAGGCCAGAAAGTCTGGGTTTGGAGATATATAATGATATCCCCATACCAAATATCGTCAGTGCTAATAAGGTAAAGAGATTCATAGGGTAATGAATCAACTGCTACATTTTCAGTTGCAGAGTGAGAAAAATCGCATATCAACTCAGCAAAAACTAAGGATTTCTTAGACTTGGTGCGATCGAATTCCAAGTCAAACTCCTGGAGTATGACAATCCATTTGGAGTATTTCCCCCCTAGAAATTGACGTGTCAAAATATGTTGCATAGGGTTGTAATGAGAAATCACCATAGTCTTGCGTGAGAGGATATAGTGCTGGAAGCGTTGAACAACTTGAACGCCAGCCAAGGCCAGTTTTTCAACATGTTGAGACTTGATTTCAGTTGGTGTGAGACTTCAACTCAAGTAGTAAATAACACGTTCATCATGTGCATCATCCTCTTGGACGAGAACCATGCCAATAGTGTACTCTAAGGCAGCAAGATAAAGGAAATAATCATGACTATAATCGGGAGGAAATAGCAGCGGAGCTCGCATGAGGGACAACTTCAAAGCTTCAAAATCATTGTTAGAAATGGTATCCCAGACGAAATCTGAATCTTTCTTTAGTAGTCGCGTGAAACCAAGAGTGATCTTGGCGTAATTAGGGATGAAATGACGAAGAAAGTTTTCTTTCCCCTGCAAACTTTGCAACTGTCATAGTGTAGAAGGAGGAGGGAGATTAAGAATCGCCTCAACCTTAAGAGGATCCACCCAGATCCCTTGATGCGAAACAATAAAACCTAGAAGACGGCTGGATTCTACGAAAACAATGCATTTATGAGGATTTAAACGTATACGATAGAACCGATAGTGAACGAAAATGGCACGGAGGTGGGTAGGGTGATCAACTCTGTGCATAGAATGAGCGGGTAAATCATCCAAATAAGGTTGAATGATATGCTTGATATCATGAAAAGCATAAGACATAGCACGTTGAAACATCGCGCCCGTGTTCTTAAGACTGAAAGGAAGTTTCCTATAGGCAAAAGTACCCCAAGAACAAATAAAGGCAGTCTTATGTTGATCCTCGGGAGCAATGTTAATTTGATTATAGCTGGAGAAACCATCCATGAGAGAGAAGATTTCACTTCCGGCGCAATCATTGACAATTTGATCAACGAAGGGGGTAGGAAAGTTTTCTTTGGGACAAGCTTTGTTAATATCCTATAATCAACACATACACAAATACTGTCGCCTTTCTTTTCAATCGGGACAGGATTGGAAACCCATTCTGTAAGAGCCACCAGATAAATAAAGTTGGCTTTCAGAAGTTTCTCAAATTCGAGTTTGATAGCAACCGCTTTACATGGGTGAACTGGAAGAAGGCATTACCGGACGGGTTTAGCGCCGGGGTATGTCTTTATCTAATGTACAACAATTGCAGGGTCGATACCTGGCATTTCTTCGTAGCTCCAGGCGAATATGTCACGAAACTCTTTGAAAAGGGATGTATAGGTGACTATTTCGTCCTGGGAACAGGAAGCTCCAATATGGACATTTTCGACGATTCCAGGTTTAACAGATATGTCAATGGGAATCGTGGGAGAGATATTACTGAGGTTCCCTTCGGCCAACACATCATGTGTAGACTCAGGAATGGTCGATATGACAACAACAGTCGACGGAGTCGAAATCCATTAGTAGTTCTCAGGAGTGTGTTGTTTCAGAAAGAGTATGGAACGATGATGCCCATTGTCCTAAGGGGTGTCCTCCATGATGGACATGATCATATCGTCAGTGGGAAAAATAACACAAAAAGGATCAGGAGACAAGTCATCAAGAGAGGAGGTAGAAGGTGTTGTCGATTGAATGGCCTGATAAGTGGATTCAACCGAACTTAACGGCATTGCGTCGTCGAAACGAAGATGATCTCCAGGATCAGGTACTATCCAAGGGTCGAAAGACACCGGAAGTTCATGAGGCACGGTGGAAATCATGTTGATAGAAGAAACAGACGGGCGTAGAACATTGGGTAGAGGAATGGGGAAAGTACCCATTAACGAGGAGTCCTTTAAAAGGCCTACACCGACATTCTCATAACCCGACGGGGTTTTAGCAATAAACGGTACGTTTCCAGTACGAGTATCAGAATTGAAGAAGGCAAGTTGGTCAACGGTAACAACCTTTAATTGATGAGGGAAACGTACTACATGGAAAAGTGTTGACACAATGGCGCGCATGGAATCGATCCAGCTGCGACCAAGTAGAAGATTATAATCAAGGGGAGCGTCAAAGACTTCCACTTTGACTTGGACCATCCTACCTTCTAGTGTAATGGGCAATGAAGGAAGAACACCGTAGGGCTTAAGACCAGAGCCATTGAAGGATTTAAGAGTGTTCTGGGATTCATTCAAAGGAGGAGAGCCAATGGCTTTCCAACAAGCAAGAGACATAACACAAGTCGAGGCTCCCTCATCGATAACAGTTCAACAAATGTTCTTGTCCGAGACAACAACTTGTATTTGAAACACGATTTGAGGGGGTAACCTTGGAATGTGATCTTCCAAGTCAAAGACTCAAATTGGTATCTGTCGGGTCAATTCCACCTATAGATTTCAACAGTGCCTTCCGTTGTGCAGGACAAGACTGAAGGACTTCAAGGGCTGACATCGCTGAAGGTGCCTGGGCCAGATCTTCAACAATGTTGTAGTTCTGGGCCGCACGAGAATGAGGATTGAAAGCCGATTTCCATACGACACATTTTGGGGGGGGTCGTAGAACTGTGTCGAGGCTCGATCGTTCGAGATGAAGAGGACCTTTGGTAGGTGGAGTCGCTGGAGAGGGTTGTACCAAAGCAGGAGGTAAATCGTCAACCTTCTCCTTAGACGAAGAATAATCTTTGGCTCGAGTCGTGAGTGCAACATTATTCTACTTAGAATCACCAGTACACATCAAAACATATGATGTCGTAGAAAAGGAGGGTTGGTCGTGAATGACCAATTGAGCCTGTTGTTGAGACGGGAAGGGTTGGGACAAGACAGCCGGTGTAGGTGGTTTTGGGTTTCCCTAAAGGAACTTAGTGACCTAGACACGTCGTGGACAATCCTTCTTGTAATGATCATCACCATAGATAAGGCAAGGGTATCGTGGTTTATGCTTATCCTGATCTTCAACAAGAGTGGTTTTAGGTTTCTCTATTTGATTATTATTTTTTCCCTCCTTATTCTTACCTCTCCCCTTTTTAGATTTGTTTTTACCGGCTGGGGTAGATTGAGCAACGTTTACCTCATAAGTTTTTCCGGTGGGAGTGGTAGGAGATGGAGAATTTTGAACATTAGAAGAAGAATATTTAGGGTTTGTTCTTGAAACAAAATGTGATTGGGCGTGGGTAGTACCAATCACACCGTCAGCTACGTGAGAGGCCACTGGAGTAGTTGAAGTGCTGGAAGAATTAGGACGAGGTAACTCAGGTAGTAAATCATAAAGTGTTCCCATTTGTGAATAAATGAGATCAAGATATTGAGCACGACTTATAGCCTGCTCCTCTGTGACAACGCCACCCATGGCAATTTCCTTACCAATTTCGTTCACAAATGATTTTGTAAACCATTCTGCCAGTAACTGATCGAGGAGTTCAAGTTTAATGAGACGATGTCTCCTTCGCCACTCATGGATATGATCTGATATATGAGTGCCTTTAGTCTATTTGAAGGAAGTCAAAATCTCAGTCCCGGTATCATAACAGATCGGTAACTGGTAATGTGTAAGGAAAGCCATAGCTAGGGTGTTGAAATCAGAGAAGAAACCTCGTGGCAATTCAATATACCACTTCGCAGCAGAACCGGTAAGGGTTCGTTGAAAAATATGTAAACAAGTAGATTCATCCATCAATGAGTTGGATGAACACCATAGGTGAAAAGTCATAACATGATTGTTCGGGTCCTCTCCCACTTTGCCATCGAATTTAGGAATGTTCGATGGAAGCTTAGCTAGAATAGAAGGCCATTGGGGAGAGTGACGAATAGGATCATTTAGAATCATAGACAAATCCGGCAAATCCAAAGTAGCGAGAAAAGGTAACTGTCGATTCACCTATGGGTACTGGTGGCTTTGGGGTGGAAGCCCTGTTGGCAAACTAGTAGGAACGTAAGCAGTCTACGCATAATGGGAAGACCCAGGCAGATTCGGTCGTGGTTGTAAAGGATAGTAGCTCGAGGGATTGTAACCTTGAGCGGGGACATGAGTTTGAGCATTCGTACCCCAAATAGGATTGGGTATACCTGGATATGGTTGGCCTATAGTAGGGATAGAAAACTACTGCCCCCCAGTCATTTGAGGAGGATTTTGTATCATCTGATTCCAATACTGGGCCAAAGAGGGAGGTATATTTTGTCCAAAAGGTGGGGTTGGTCCCCCTATCGTAGGCGGAGTTCCAACCGGAAGTAGTGTCCCAATTGAAGGTTGTATAGTAATGGGAATGTGTCCGATAAGAGGAAGTTGAATCGTACCACCTTGTCCACCAACGGGAATCTGCAAGTTTGGTGTAATGGATGGTATAGTGCCACTAGGATTAGTATTTACAGAAGGAAATTGAGGGAGTGTTGGAATAAAACCGGGAATAGGGTGCCCAAGAAAAGAAGGATCACCTAGAGAACCAGATGGGGTTTGTGGTGGTGTTGGAATAGAAGCATTCAATGCATGATATCCG
This sequence comes from Picea engelmannii, assembly GCA_009831015.1. Taxonomy (NCBI): domain Eukaryota; kingdom Viridiplantae; phylum Streptophyta; class Pinopsida; order Pinales; family Pinaceae; genus Picea; species Picea engelmannii. The sequence continues at coordinate 954,794 of ML781869.1, read as the reverse complement.
GGTGGTAGTGCTGGAGTGACATTGGGCGTTCGTTGGGTGTTTATAGAAGCAAGACCAGCTGCAGTGAACCCTGTTGGAACACTCATAGTAGCTGCAAGATGGGCCATTTCGGCAGGGACAGTAAAGTGATAAGTAGTAGTCAACGGTACTGTCTCGAGGTTAGAGATTTCAGAAATCACAGGTAAATTAATCTCAGAAATCACAGGGGAACCTGGACCAAAAAGGTCTCGTTGGAAAACACCTGTAGACCAAAAAGGATCTTGGCCTTCTATGCCGGGAAAAGGCCCAACGGGTGATCCAGAAGAGGTAACAACTAATTCTCCGGAAGAATTCAATCGTCTAAAAGGGCGTTGAGAATCACTAGGAAGTCGAAAATCCTCTCAAGTATTTGTAATTCGAAAACGTTCTAGAGAGTCAATTCATTTCACTTGTGGTGTGGTGACGACCGTGGCTTCACTTGGCCCAGGAGAGCCCTCCGGTGTATCTATAGGCAAGGGTTGAGAACCATCTAGATGCTCTGGAGATAAACCTTACATTTTACGTGAACGACGTGGAGGAGCTATTGTAAACGAGTGACAAACTTCTTGAAGAAAATCCGATGGTCAACTTTGAGAAACAAACAACACGCGCTAGTAAACAAAATCTAGGAAGCAATCACCAGGCAAATAAGACCTTCTAATTTCAAAGCCACTAGTTGGTGATGAAATCCAACGTCACAACAACGAGACGAGAAGGGGCGGGACTAGGGTGGAAAAGTTACACTGACGACCTACTTAACGGACTTACACCCTGGTGCAAGCTCCCACACATAATCGTGGGTATACCCTCCAAGGAGCCCGAGTGATTTTTGTCAACGTCAATTCCAGGTACCATGAAGACTTTCCCCTTCACAGTCACCTTGGGTAAGAACCTAGAAAGATAGGCCACTAAGGTCACCACCAACAACAATAAAACCTGGGGGAATAGTCAACAGTCTGATCCACACGCAAGGGTAGGGTATCTAGCCCGCAATCAACTCAAAAGGCTTCCACTCATCATTGTGGGTATACCTCTAAGTGATCCCCGTAATATGTGCAATCTCTACACTGATATCAACAAAGCAGGGTGAGTAACTCTGCCAATATCAATGCGACCTAGTGTTTGACCCTTATGTGAGAATGGCTTCCCAGGACAAGATGTTGCAAATGGAATTTAACACTCTCTAACACAAGATGCTATTGTGTGTTTTGTGTTTTTGGAGAGTGTATCTCTCTTCCTACTCCAAAGTGCTAGCCTAGCTAAATTTTGGTGTAATAGAGCCCTAGAAAAGACTTACTAGATAAATTTTATGATTACGCAGTGTTATTAAGAGTTGTTGTTTACTCAAAGGTAACGGAAAAGAAACTGATGTTGTATGACTCTGACCCAACAATGCAAGGATGAGAATGAAATAGATCACTTTCCGTTCAATGAATCCTATGTATGGGAGAGAGAAAGTTTTCTAGATCAACCTTTAACTACAATGCAAAATTCCCTTTGAAATGCAAATACAAACAATCACTTATCAAAGGACAAATCCTATTGTGTCTTTTTCAAATACTTCAACAATCTCAATAGTTTTATTTTCAATGTTTTCTAAAACGAAAAGAATTTTTTGAAAGAAAAACTTTTGTTCACTTTTCCAAAAGGACCCACACTATGAGAGCGAGAGTACTAAAAATCAAAATCCAAATGAACAAGCAATGACAAACTCAATCAACTCTTTCAATGAAAGAAAAAATAAAGAGCAAACCAATGTAGTGATCTCAATGCGAAAGAAAATGATCTTTCAAAGCAATAAGCAGATGAGAAAAACCAAGCACTCAACTTTCAACCAATCACTGGTTCTTAACTAATCAAACACACTCAGATCCTGAAGTCAGAGAGAATGGTTTTGCCAAGAAAAGTCAAGAAACGAAAGTCAAGACACAAATGACAAGAAAAACCTTGGAATATTAAGATTGTGCATGCACACAAACAAAGAAAAGAAATATATCAATCAGTGGTCCAAGAAACTCATAAGAGGCAATCAAACTGATCTGAGCAATTAGAAATACCAAAACTCAAATCCAAACTTTTGAAAAATGGTGTTCGCAGGCAGGAAATATAAGACAGTGCGAGAATCACTGATTCTCGCAGGTGACCCTTGAGCAGGGTGCGAGAACCTCGCACTGAAACCTAAAGGTAGAGTGCACCCTGGCTTAAAGCAGCCTGCGAGAATCATGCATTCTTGCAGGTAAATATACTACCAGCCTGCGAACCTCCTTCAAAAATGATATTTCTGGAAAGAGAAGAAAGTAACTTTTCTCAGGAGAAATTTCTTATGAAGAGCCTGAGTACACCATCATCAATACATCATCATGATGACCAAAATCATGGGTAACAACATCTTACAAAGTCTTTCGGCTGTCACTAGTTCCAACCTCATACTTTGGGGGGGCATTCTGTTACCCATGATTTTGGTCGTCATGATGATGTATTGATGATGGTGTACTCAAGCTCTTCATAAGAACTTTCTCCTGAGAAAAGTTACTTTCATCTCTTCCCAGAAGACTCATTTTTGAAGAAGGTTCACAGGCTGCTAGTGCATTTGGGTGCGAGAATGACCCATTCTCACAGGCTGCTTTAAGCCAGGGTGCAAACTTCTCATACTGTGTTGAATAGCTAGGGTGCGAACTCTTTCTAAAGCATGGAAAAAGATGAATTCTCGATGTTTCTAGAATGGAATATTCTAGAAGGATGGGTTCGCATTCGAATGCTTATCCTAGTACTGGATTCCCTGATATTTTGGGATCATTCTTATCCAAGTAACTAATTCATTCTCTCCTATATATTGTGGGAATTCTCATGGAAAAGGTTAAGCAAGATTCATTGGAGAATTGGTGAAAGAATTGTATGAAGGACTTAGCATTGAACAACAGCTTGGAGACTCTAGCAAGTCTATCAAGAGGATTTGATCTTCTTCATGCAAGGATTGAGCAAATGTGTGTGTCGAAGCCAAGAGCCATCGAAAGGAAGTTTGCGACATCAAGGCTCAGGTTGTAATCTTTACTTTCCATTAATATGATACAGTGGCATGCCCCTTTCCCATAAAGCTATTTCCACTTTATTGTGTAATTCCTTGATCATACACATAGGTAGACTGTTGAATATATTGTGCTATATTCACTTTGGTTGGTTTGTGTTTTCTTGGTATTGACTTCACGAGATCACTGGAGCGAAGAGGGAGCAACAAATACCCTAGGAAACGATAATAAGGTATGTTATTTGTTCTTGCCTCCTAGTTAATTCAATGGTCAAAACCTAGGGAAAGAGTCATGTCATATCTTGTTTTGTTCTAGATCCAGGTGGATCTAGGGAGATCAGTTAGTGTCTGCACCTACCGATTAGTCTGATAACACCCTGCCAGTTCTTTCCATGGTTCGCTGAGAGTGTTGGGGTTAAGTCCCTTTCCCTTTTTACCCAATTCTTCTCCAAGGTCTATAGAAGATTCTACATCTTCTTTGAGCATTGTATATCTTCCTTTCCATTGAATGCCCATGTTAGGGAGACCTATAACCTTTGCTACAATTTCTGAAGTAACTGGAATTCGTATGTCTCGAACCATGGAGATTTCTCCGTGCAAGTTCTGAAAGAATTCAAGTGTGATGTTTGTATCATATCCTTGCAACCGGTTGAAGTACTCCATCCACCCGATACGGTGTAGGATTTATCTTGCCTTCTCTGTTACCTGTAGTAATGTTGGCTCCCTGCGCACACTTCGGCCACCCATCTTTTTGTGAGAAAATGAGAATGGATATCATTCCTGGTTGCAGACTTGGTTAGACCAGCTTGGAGGAAATATTACCAAAAATAGAAAATATTAGAGAATAACGAGTGTATAAAAATGTAGGTTTTCCATTTATTACAATCATTACAATCTTATCGGAAAGCATGTCGAGCATCCACTCCCCTCATTAATGTAAAGGTCGACCTTGACCGTTAGCATAGGACAAAGTAATGAGTGTAGGTATTTTTGGTGAGAGGTAATAATGATGTTGTCGCTGCCAGTGGGGACCAATCATGTATAATTTTCAAACAACACTTTTAACGGTAATAATAAACGATAGTCCACTTTTGTGGGAAATTCGAATTTATTGTACCTATGCTCAAAAATGTTTTTAAGGATAAATAAGTAGAATAAGTTAAATTTGTTCATTTAAAAATATTCCACATATCATAATGTTGTTACTTTTCCCGAGTTATTGAATATAACCGAAATGATAGCCCCGTTATTGAGTAAAGGAAATCTAGAGACACACAGAAACTTGGTGTTTTTAAGGTAAACTCCCATACCACAGGCAGAGCCATTGCTGCGAGCAGGCATCCATAGCCTTGACAGGGTTTCCTTTTAACCCATAGATGAGCCTGTATCCTTAATAAATATTTGAATCGTCTTTTCCCAAAAATACCACTATCCTGGTTTGGTAGCTAGATGATGATAATGCCACTCACTAGATTGTAACTTAAGTGAACAAGCCATCTCATGATGAGACCTCTTGTCCTTTGATGAAAAAATTTCAAAGGCCATTGGCCTGGTGTGGTAGCCATAGTGGGAATGTCACTTACGTTATCATCCTATGATCGTGGTAGGTTGGCTCGTGATGAGACCCCCTATTCTTTTTGAGAGAAGTTTATGACTTATATTTATTTGTTTTTATATTTTTTTTCTTTTCTCATCATTCATATTTTTTTTTAGGGCTCTATTAAGGGAGGCTCATCTACTCCTTAAGAGTAAGGGATGACATAAAGAAGTGTAAGGATGCCCAGTAAAAGTGTGCTTAAGACTCATTATTATAATATGAAGGCAAATTATCAGTCAAGTATATTTGTATGTGTATAGGGAAAAGAAACAAATTATTGTGGTTACAGATTATGAACAAGATTTAAGATATTTCGAAGAAATTAATCCAAAAATAATTTAATAAGGTATAAGAGATAGTCCAAAAAATAATGACAAATCGTTATGATGGTAAAAATTACTTAGTGAAAGTCATACCCCAAAGGAATGGCTAATGTTTTAATCAGCATGAAGGAAAGGAACGACAACAAGGAAAAACATAGAAGGAACAACAATTGTTCCTTTTTAGAATGCATAGCAGGACCCAAGATGAAGGAACATAAATCGCGATGAAGGGAACGACAATTGCTCCTTTCAAATGAACAACAATGATACTCAAAGGAACAATAGGCATGAAAAAGGAATGACAGTTGTTCCGTTGAAATGAACAACAACTACACTCAAAGGAACAACAGTCACACAAAAGGAACGACAATTGCTCCGTTCAAATGAACAACAACTACACTAAAAGGAACAACAGTCACGTGAAAGGAACGATAGTTGCTCCATTAAAATGAACAACAACTACACTCAAAGGAACAATAGTCATGCGAAAGGAACGACAGTTGCTTCGTTCAAATGAGAAGCCACTCCACTCAAAGGAAAAACAATCATAATAGAAGAACGACATCTGTTAAATTTTTAGCCATCTGATTAGGTAATTTTGGAAACCTCCCATGGAAAAGTATTTTTTCTTGAATCTAAGGTTGATTAGTCATCAACTAAATTCATTCAATTGTTGTGGGTCAGTTTATTTCAAAATCAAGTATTGGATGGTCTGAGTTCATTATAGTTACCTGATCTCTGCTGCGGAACATGACATATTCATTTTTCTGTGAAATACAACATCCGCATGATAATATAAAATAGAAGTAAGGAATAGAAAAGAGTGCTAATTGTGTTCATTACAGTTATCTTCCCTAGTTCTTATTTTCCCAGGTGACTTTCATAAAACTAAAAAAAGAAAAAATAACAACTTAATTAGATCTACAAAAAGAAAAAAAACTATATACTGTATGTACAGTGTCAAAAAAATTCATCATTTATGGAGTTGGAGTGGTTGGGTTACCTTCCTAGCTAGCCAAAATATGAACAATAAGGTCCTTACTTACTTCCTGGTAGAAAGATTCTTTTGAAGGAGGTTGATGGTAGAGTCGTAGCCAGTGTCCATTGACCAGAAATGGAGATCCAAACTTGTCGATAGTACTTAAAGTGACCATGCAATTATCATGGACATCATTAATTTTATATGGTCCTAGCCACTGTGTCTGTAATTTTCCAAGAAAATATTGAAATATGGAATCATAGAGAAGCACCCAATCACCTCTCTTGAATGTTTTCTTCTTGATATGTTTTTCATGCCAGATCGCTCTCTGTTGCTAAATAAAAGTTGTGTGCTCCATAGAAGACAGACGTGCTTCATCCAACTCGTTGAGTCGTTGAAGGCGTTGTTTATGTGCTTCTGTAAGATCCAGTCCAATATCTTGGTACATCCTTAGGGTCTTGATCTCAAACTCCATTGGGAATATGAGTTCTTTACCATATACTAGGTGATAAGGAGAGTATCCAGTGGTGTTACGCCATGTTGTGCGATAATCCCATAAGGAATTTGGGAGCTCAGTAGCCCAATTTTGTCGATTTTTTGAGATATTCTTTGTCAGGATTGCCTCTAGGACCTTATTGGTGCTTTCTAGTTGCTCGTTTGCCTATGGGTGATATGGAGAAGTAACTTTGTGCTTAATATGATAATTTTTCAGGGTGGTGGTGATTTTATGAGCTGTGAATTGTGATCCACCATCAATGATTACTTCCCTAGGTAGTCCATAGCTTACATATAATTTGAAAAGGAATTTGATGACTACTTCTTCTGTTGCATTTGGTAAGGCTTCTACCTCTACCCATTTGGTCATGTATTTTGTTGCAACTAGAATATAGGCCTTCTTATTTGACTTTTGATTGAAAGGGCCAAAGAATTATAGTGCCCATCTCTCAAATGGTTCTGCGACTACATGTGCTTTCAAGGGCATTTCATCAACCTGACCTGGTTTTCCCATTCATTGACAATTGTCGCAGCTCTGGGTATTTCCCCGCATCTCTAAATATTGAGGGCCAATAATATCCCATCTGTAAACTTTTGTGTCTAGTCCTGCGGTCTGCAAAATTCCCACCACGGGGCTCGTCATGTCCTACCTTCAGTATGTCATAGATTTCGTCATCTCGTACGCATCTGTGGATTTGGAGGTCAGCTTCTCTATGGAAGAGATATCCATCGATCCAAGTGAACTGTACACTATGCTAGACAATCAGTTTTATTTTCCTTGATGATAGATGTGCCAGTAATTTTATCGCTACCAGATAATTTTCCACATCAGCGTACCAAGGTGGCTTTGTGGTTACGAAAAATAGATGCTCATCTAGAAATTCATCTTCAACTGTTAAGGAGTCATCTGTTTTGGGTATGTAGGATAGGAAGTCTGTGACAAGATTTTCTCTCCCGAGTCGATCTTTGATGGTGATGTCAAATTCCTGCAATAGTAATAACCACCGAGTGACCTATCCATTAGTAATCGGTTTATTAGCTATATATTTAATAGTAGAATGATCAATATACAGAATAATTGGATAGCCTATTATATAATTGTTACCCATGATTTTGGACATCATGATGATGTATGGATGATGGTGTACTCAGGCTCTTCATAAAAACTTTCTCCTGAGAAAAGTTACTTTCTTCTCTTTCCAGAAATATCATTTTTGAAGGAGGTTCGCAGGCTGCTAGTATATTTGCCTGCGAGTATGCATGATTCTCGCAGGCGGCTTGATTCCCATTTTCTTTGTGGCTTTTGATATTTTTCTATGGCCATTTCCTCTGGTTTCACTTTTCTCCTGTCCTATCAGTCTCTGAGTCTTTAGGATATCCTGATAGACCCTCTGAGTCCAGAAGCCTTTTTAAATTTTTCTTCATTTTTCAAATTTTTTATTATGTTTAGGAATTCTCGCACTGTACTCCATTGCAGCCTGCGAGAATAGGTAGAGTTCGCACTCTTCCTTTAGGTTTCAGTGTGAGTTTCTCGCACCCTGCTCAAGGGTCACCTACGAGAATCAGTGATTCTCGCACTGTGTTATATTGCCTGCCTGCGAACACCATTTTTCAAAAGTTTGATTTTGATTTTTGGCATTTTTAACTGCCCAGATCAATTTGATTGCCTCATAAGAGCCTTTTGGATCATTTGATTGAGTTCTTGCTTGTCTTTGTTTGCGTGCATGAACAGTATTAGGGTTCCAAGGCTTTTCTTGTCATTTTTGGCTTGACTTTCGTTTCTTGACTTTTCTTGGAAAAACCATTTTCTCTAACTTCAGACTTTGAGTGTGTTTGATTAGTTAAGAACCAGTGATTGGTTGAAAGTTAAGTGCTTGGTTTTTCTCCTTTGCTTATTGATTTGAGAGATCATTTTCGTTTTGCATTCAGAAGACTATATTGGTTTGCTCTTTATTTTTGCTTTCATTGAAAGAGTTGATTGAGTTTGTCATTTCTTGTTCATTTGGATTTTGATTTTCAGTACTCTCGCTATCATAGTGTGGGTCCTTTTTGAAAAGTGAACAAAAAGTTTTTCTTTCAAAAAAATCTTTTCGTTTTAGAAAATATTGAAAATCAAATTATTGATATTATTGAAGTATTTGAAAAAAGACATATAGAGAGTTGTCCTTTGATAAGTGATTGTTTGTATTTGCATTTTAAAGGGAATTTTGCATTGTAGTTAAAGGTTGATCTAGAAAAATTTCTCTCTCCCATACATAGGATTCATTGAACGGAAAGTGACAATATTTCATTTTCACCCTTGCATTGTTGGGTCAGAGTCATACAACATAAGTTTCACTTTCGTTACCTTTGAGTAAACAACAGCTCTTAATAACACTACGTAATCATGAAATTTATCTAGTAACTCTTTTCTAGGGCTCTATTACACCAACATTTAGCTAGGCTAGCGCTTTGGAGTAGGAAGAGAGATACACTCTCCAAAAGCACAAAACACACAATAGAATATTGTGTTAGGGAGTGTTAAATTCCATTTGCAACATATTGTCCTGGGAAGCCCTTCTTGCACAAGGGTCAAGCACTAGGTCGCATTGATGTTGGCAGAGTTACTCACCCTGCTTTGTTGACATCAGTGTAGAGATTACATGTATTACGGGGGTCACTCAGAGGTATACCCACAAAGATGAGTGGAAGCCTTTTGAGTTGATTTCGGGCTAGATACCCTGCCTTTGCGTGTGGATCGAACTGTCAATTGTTCCCTCAGGATTTACTGTTGTTTGTGGTGACCTTAGTGGCCTATCTCTCTAGGTTCTTACCCAAGGTGACTGTGGAGGGGAAAGTCTTTACGGTACCTGGAATTGACATTGACCAAACTCACTCGGGCTCCTTGGAGGGTATACCCATGATTATGTGTGGGAGCTTGCACCAGGGTGTAAGTCCGTTAAGTAGGTCGTCATCGTAACTTTTCCACCCTAGCCCCACCCCTTCTCGTATCGTTGTTGCGACATTGGATTTCATCACCAACTAGTGGCTTCGAAGTTAGAAGGTCTTGTTTGCCTGGTGATTGCTTCCTAGATTTTGTTTACTAGCGCGTGTTGTTTGTTTCTCGAAGTTGACCCTAGGATTTTCTTTCACAAAGTTTGTCACTCGTTTACAATAGCTCCTCCATGTCGTTCACGTAGAATGCAGGGTTTATCTCCAGAGCATCTGGAAGGTTCACAACCCTTTCCCACAAGCACACCTGGAGGCTCTCTGATGTTGAGTGAAGCCACAGTCGTCACCACACCACAAGTAGAACGAATTGACTCTCTCGAACGTTTTCTAATTACAAATACTCGAGAGGATTTTCAACTTCCCAGTGATTCTCAGTGCCCTTTTAGATGACTAAATTATTTCGGAGACTTAGTTGTTACTTCTTCTGGATCACTCGTTGGGCCCTTTCCTGGGGTAGAAGGACAATATCCTTTTTGGTCTGCAGGTGATTTCCGAAGGACCCTTTTTGGTCCTGGTTCTCCTGTGGTCTCTGAAATCAACCCTCCGGTGTTTTCTGAGACAGAGACTGTACCCTTGACTACCACTTATCACTTTACTCTCCCTGTCGAAATGGCCCATCTCACAAATACTATGAGTGTCCCAACCGGGTTCACTGCAACTGGTCTTCCTCCTATAAACACCTAGTGAACGCCCAATGTCACTTCGACACTACCATCCGGATACCATGAGTTGAATGCTTTGTTGAATGATTTTGTTCCAACACCTCCGCAAACCCCACCTGGTACTCTTGGTGGTCCTTCTTTTCCTAGGCACCCTATTCCCGGTTTTATTCCGAAACTCCCTCAATTTCCTTCTGGAAATCCTAATCCTAGTGGCACTATACCGTCCATTACACCGAACTTGCAGATTCATGTTGGTGGACAAGGTGGTACGATTCAAATTCTCTTACTGGACACATTCCCATTACTACACAACCTTCGATTGGGACACAACTTCCGGTTGGAACTCCACCTGCGATAGGGGGACCAACCCCACCTTTTGGACAAAATATATCTCCCTCTTTGGCCCAGTCTTGGAATAAGATGATATAAAATTCTCAAATGACTGGGGGGTAGCAGTTGCCTACCCCTACTATCGGCAAACCATATCCAAGTATACCAAATCCTATTTGGGGTACGAATTCTCAAACTCATGTCCCCACTCAAGGTTACAATCCCTCGAGCTACTATCCTCTCCAGCCACCACCGAATCAGCCTGGGTCTTCCCATTATGGGCAGACTGCTTACAGTCCTACTGGTTTTCCAATAGGGCTTCCACCCCAAAGTCACCAGTACCCGCAGGTGAATCAACAGTTACCTTTTCTTGCTACTTTGGATTTGTCGGATTTGTCTGGGATTTTAAATGATCTTATTTGTCACTCTCCCCAATGGCCTACTATTCTAGCCAAGCTTCCATCGGACATTCCTAAATTCGATGGCAAAGTGGGAGAGGACCCAACTCGTTGATGGATGACTCTATTCATTTATGTCTTTTTCAACAAACCCTTACTGGTTCTGCTACGAAGTGGTATATTGAATTGCCACGAGGTTTCTTCTCTGATTTCAACACCCTAGCGATGACTTTTATTACACATTACCAGTTACCGGTCCATTATGATACTGGGACTGAGATTTTGACTTCCTTAAAACAGACTAAAGGCACTCATATATCAGATCATATCCATGAGTGGCGAAGGAGGTACCGTCTCATTAAACTTGAGCTTCCTGATCAGTTACTAGCAGAATGGTTTACAAAATCCTTTGTGAATGAAATTGGTAAGGACATTGCCATGGGTGGTGTTGTCACAGAAGATCAAGCTATAAGTCGTGCTCAATATCTTGATCTCGTTTATTCACAAATGGGAACACTTTATGATTTACTACCTGAGTTACCTCGTCCTGGTACTTCCAGCACTTCAACTGCTCCAGCTGCCTCACATGTAGCTAACGGTGTGATTGGTACTGCCCAAGCCCAACACATTTTGTTTCAAGCACAAACCTTAAATCATCTTCTTCTAATGTTCAAAATGCTCCGTCTCCTGCCACTCCCACCGACAAAAACTTCTGAGGTAAACGCTTTCCAATCTACCCCAACTGGTAAAAATAAATCTAAAAAGGGGAGAGGTAAGAATAAGGAGGGAAAAAATAATAATCAAATAGAGCAACCTAAAACCACTCCTGTTGAAGAAAGGGATAAGCGCAAACCACGATACCCTTGCCTTATCTGTGGTGATGATCATTACACGAAGGATTGTCCAAGATGTGCCGAGGTCACTAAGTTCCTTCAAGGAACCCCAAAACTACTTATGTCGGCTATCTTGTCCCAACCCTTCCCGTCTCAACAACAGGCTCAGTTGGTCATTCACGATCAACCATCCTCTTCTATGACATCATATGTTTTGACGTGTACTGGTGATTCTAAGAAAAATAATGTTGCACTCACGACTCGAGCCAAAGATTATTCTCCATCTAAGGAGAAGGTTGACGATTTACCTCCTGCTTTGGTACAACCCTCTCCAGCAACTCCACCTACTAACGGTCCTCTTCATTTCGAACGACCGAGCCTTGACATAGTTCTACGACCCCCCCAAAAGGTTTCATACGGATATCGTCTTTCAATCCTCATGCTCGTGCAGCCCAGAACTACAGCATTATTGAAGATTTGGCCCAGGCACCTTCATCGATGTCAGCCCTTGAAGTCCTTCAGTCTTGTCCTTCACAACAGAAGGCACTGTTGAAAGCTATAGGTGGAATTGACCCAACCGATATGAATTTAATAGTATTTGACTCGGAAGATCACATTCCAAGGTTACCCCCTCAACTCACGTTTCAAATCCAAGTTGTTGTCTCGGACAAGAACATTTGTCGAACTGTTATTGATGAGGGAGCCTCGACTTGTGTTATGTCTCTTGCTTGTTGGAAAGACATTAGCTCTCCTCCTTTGAATGAATCCCAGAACACTCTTAAAGCCTTCAATGGATCTGGTTTTAAGCCTTATGGTGTTCTTCCTTCGTTTCCCATTACACTAGAAGGTAAGACGGTCCAAGTTGAAGTGGAAGTCTTTGACGCTCCCCTTAATTATAATCTTCTACTTAGTCACAGCTGGATCGATTCCATGTGTGATGTTGTGTCAACACTTTTCCATGTAGTACGTTTCCCTCATCAAGGAAAGGTTGTTACCATTGACCAACTTGCCTTCTTCAATTCTGATACTCGTACTAGCAACGTATCATTTATTGGTAAAACCCCACCGGGTTATGAGAATGTCGGTGTAGGCCTTTTAAAGGAATCCTCGTTAATGGGTACTTTCCCCATTCCTCCACCCAATCTTCCATGCCCGTGTGTTGCTTACATCAACATGATTTCCACTGTGCCTCACAAACTTCTAGTGTCTTTCGACCCTTGGATAGTACCTGATCCTAGAGATCATCTTGGTTTCGGCGACGCAATGTCGTTAAGTTCGGTTGAATCCGCCTATCAGGCCATTCAATCGACAACACCTTCTAACCCCTCTCTTGATGAGTTGCCTCCTGATCCTTTTCGTGTTATCTTTCCCACTGACGAGATGATCATGTATGTCATGGAGGACACCCCTTGGGACGATGGGCATCATCATTCCATACTTTTTTCTGGAACAACACACTCTTGAGAACTACCAACGGATTTCAACTTCGTCGACCGTTGTTGTCATTTCGACCGTTCCCGGATCTGTACATGATGTGTTTGTCGAAGGGAATCTCAGTAATATCTCTCCCACGATTCCCATTGACATATCCGTTAAACCTGGAATCATCGAAAATGTCCATATTGGAGCTTCATGTTCGTAGGACGAAATAGTCACCTATACATCCTTGTTCAAAGAGTTTCGTGACATATTTGCCTGGAGCTACGAAGAAATGCCAGGTATTGACTCTGCAATAGTTCTACATGAGATAAAGACATACCCCGGCGCTAAACCCATCCAACAACGCCTTCGTCCAGTTCACCCACATAAAGCGGCTGCTATCAAACTCAAAGTTGAGAAACTTTTGAAAGCCGACTTTATTTATCCGGTGGCTCTTACAGAATGGGTTTCCAATCCTGTCCCTATTGACAAGAAAGGCGATAGTATTCGTGTATGTGTTGATTATAGGGATATTAATAAAGATTGTCTGAAAGACAACTTTCCAACCCCTTTTGTCGACCAGATTGTCGATGACTGTGTCGGAAGTGAAATTTTCTCTCTCATGGATAGTTTCTCTGGCTATAATCAAATTAACATTGCTCCCGAGGATCAACATAATACTGCCTTTATTTGTCCTTGGGGTACTTTTGCCTATAGGAAACTTCCTTTCAGTCTTAAGAATGCGGGCGCGACGTTTCAATGTGCTATGTCTTATTCTTTTCATGATATCAAGCATATCGTTTAACCTTATTTGGACAATTTACCCGCTCATTCTATGCGCAGAGTCGATCACCCTTCCCACCTCCAAGCCATTTTCGTTCGCTGTAGATTATATCATATACGTTTAAATCCTCATAAATGCATTTTTTGCATAGAATCCAGCCGTCTTCTAGGTTTTATCGTTTCACGTCAAGGGATCCGGGTGGATCCTATTAAGGTTGAGGCGATTCTTAATCTTCCTCCTCCTTCTACACTGTGCCAGTTGCAAATTTTGCAGGGGAAAGCAAACTTTCTTCATCGTTTCATCCCTAATTACGTCGAGATCACTCATGGTTTTACGCGGCTACTAAAGAAAGATTTAGAGTTCGTCTGGGATACCATTGCCAACAATGCTTTTGAAGCTTTGAAGTTGTCCCTCACGCGAGCTCCGCTTCTCTTTCCTCCCGATTACAGTCATGACTATTTCCTTTATCTTGCTGCCTCGGAGTACACTATTGGCATGGTTCTCATCCAAGAGGATGATGTGCACGATGAACATGTTATTTACTACTTGAGTCGAAGTCTCACACCAACTGAAATCAAGTATCAACATGTTGAAAAACTGGCCTTGGCTGCCATTCAAGCCGTCCAACGCTTCCGACACTATATCCTCTCACGCAAGACTACGGTGATTTCTCATTGCAACCCTATGCAACATATTTTGACACGTCAATTGCTAGGGGGGAAATACTCCAAATGGATTTTCATACTCCAGGAGTTTGACTTGGAATTCGATCGTGCCAAGTCTAAGAAATCCTTAGTTTTTGCTGAGTTGATATGCGATTTTCCTCACTCTGCAACGGTAAATGTAGCAGTGGATTCATTACCTGATGAATCTCTTTTCCTTATTAGCACTGACGATCTTTGGTATGGGGATATCATTATATATCTCCAAACCCAGACTTTTCGGCCTGCTTTTTCTAGTCCTGAACAACGTCGAATACGCTATCAAGCTCGTCAATACATTATCCTCGGGGATACTCTTTACCGTCGGGGAATTGACTCTGTTTTTCGATGTTGTCTAACATTCGATGAAGCCGAGAAAGCTCTGAATGACTACCATTCAGGAGAATGTGGTGGTAATATGTCTGGGTATGCTACTGCCTAGAAGATCTTACGCGCAGGGTATTTTTGGCCTTCACTGTTTAACGACTGCATTACTGCAGTTCAAAAATGCCATGCCTGCCAGACCTACTATCAAAAAATTCGGTCACATCCTGCTCCTCTTCATCCTGTGGTCTTAGTTGGTCCTTTTTGAAATGTGGCATTGATTTCATGACATGTCACCCTCACTTGGCCGGGGGGCATGGTTACATCATTGTAGCCGTTGATTACTTTACGAAATGGGTCGAGGCGATGCCAACATTCGATAATACTGGAAAGACTACAACCTTGTTTCTTTTTAATCACATCATATCTCATTTTGGTGTTCCCCAAGCTATCGTCACTGATCATGGTAGCCACTTTAGGAATTTTATGATGTCTGAACTTACGGAAAAGTTGGGTCTTCGTCATGATAACTCAACACCCTATTATCCACAAGCTAATGGCCAGGTCGAAGCGATCAACAAAGTTCTAATAACTATGCTTCGACAGATGATAGGAATTCATAAAACAAGTTGGCACACCATGTTGTTTTCGACATTGTGGGCATACCATACATCTGTCAAGCCCGCTACTGGGTTTACGCCTTTTCGATTAGTCTATGGTGTGGAAGCCATTCTTCCTATAGAATGTGAGATACCCTCTCTGAAGCTAGTTGTAGAACTCCTACCCAACACTTCTACTGAAGAAGAACGTCTATTATATCTTATGCGATTAGACGAAACTCGACGTGACGCCACTCTAGTAATAGAAGCCCAGAAAAAATGTGTCAAGGCCCAATACGACAAGCATGTCAAGCCTCATGTTTTCTCTGAAGGTGATCTTATTCTTCTCTATGAATAGTATTGGGATGTGTTAGGAGCTGGGAAATTCGAACCCATGTGGCGAGGTCCTTATATTATTCACCGAGTTTTGGAAAAGGGAGCATATGAGTTGGTAGATTACGATGGTATCCCTTTGAGTGAACCCAGGAATGGGTTGTACTTGAAGAAGTACTATGCATAAATCATCTGTTCACAAGTACTTGTATTTAAATGTATCATACTTTGTGTGTGTTACTATATCTTTCTTTTGTCGTTATCTGGTCTTTGCCCTTATGTGACATTGTGTTTGAATTCCAGATGTCGGAGTCTTCGCTACCCTATATTGGCTTCGCTGATGGTGCTAGCAGTAGTACTAAGAACCTTGCTTCCTCTACGTGGGAAATCTATACCCCAACAAACGAACTTGTATCTTTACAAGGTGTGTGCCTCGACCGTGTGACCAACAACATTGCAGAGTATAGCGTCATTATTGAATTATTGGTTGATGCTATCTCACTCGGAATTCATCATTTGGTTGTGCGACTTGACTCGCAGCTTGTAGTACTACAGTTAAGTAATATCTACTCTATTCGAAGCCATACTTTATTACGAGTGTATTTGCGAATTCACCTCTTGGAACGTTATTTTGATCACATTGAATATCAACATATTCCTAGATGTCTAAATACATTAACAGATGCATTGGCTAATTATGTATTGGACAAACATTTGATTCTTTTATAAATCAAACACATCGAATTTCACACAATATGAAGTAAATTGGTAGAAGCCATCTGTATATATAACGATCAAAAGAGTTTTTTACAAAAGTTTGTCCAAAGACCAAAATGTCAAAAATGGAAGCTTATAGCTTCTACAAAGTGATGTCATGGATGACGTTCACGGTAACACATGACTGCCCTAGCAACCCTATGGAGCACATGACTCATAGACGCTGATACCCCTACAGTATGATGTTGATCACGTCATGGAACCTCTTCCAGAGTCATATCTGGAATGTCTACAGTCAGGCCCTCTAGATTATGTTCCACTACTTGGTAATCCTCAACATACTGTGGTGTTGTCACTACCTCTCCTCGTCGCTAGATGGGAGAAGTACCCGAAGGTCTGTACAGTCCAACATCTGTGTTATGAACAAAAATTTCGTGTTAGTCTTTGGATGAATATATAAAACAAAAAACATTTGAATATGATAAAAAGTTCAAAAACATTTAAAAAGAAAAAAATGTGTGTACTTCTTACCAAGGTCCCCCCACTGAGCATCTTCAAGTAATACCAAATCTGGATCTCCTCAAAAACCATCCCATCATAAGCGTAGTCATCAACCATCAACATCTATGGTTGAATCCAGTCAAAGAAAGTATCATCATATTTGATGATCAGTCCTGCTACGTGTCGGGCCATGATCCGACACCATCTCAACATCCGCGGATCCCTGGGAGCCGGTAAGTTCCACTCCACCTGTAGCCTCAGTAATGGGACCCTCTCAAGGAAGAAGGATACCAACAAAGATCCATACCCGAATTGCTTCAGGTTGTCGCGCCTACATTTGGTCAATTTCTTTTTAATACTGCGCAACACTGCATCTGCCCAGTTGAACACTCGAGGCTCAGTACACTCAATAGCATACTGGAAGTAGCTCTGTAATGCCATATGAGGAGCAGAACTCCCAGCCATCCGAGCTATAGTAAGGATAGTACGGAGGGTCAAGTCTTGTACCCCCCAGATAGCTACTTTTCCTTTTTGTCTCTCAGCCTCAGGAACACAGTATAAACTGCAATACTCACTCATCTTTATCCCACCACCTCTACTACCTGTTAGGATCACATAAGACCCTCGCCGTGACAATTTGGTCAAAAAGTAAATGTCCTCAATATCTAAGGACAGTGTGTGGACCCCCACCTGAAACACCTGCTGATCAGGGTCCCACATGCAAACCAGGTACTCTAATAGTCTGACTTGGGCCCTCATGCCCGGGATGCGAAACAATTTCAAGAGCCCACAATTTCTCAAAGAAGCTATGCTAGGTGGATGATTTTCGGCCATTGTATTATCCTCTTCATGTTCCCTTTCACGCCACTCTAGCACCATGTTGATGGCCAATTATCTGCACAAGGAACACAATAAGAGGATTATTAACTTTTTTCATTCTTTGGATATTTTTCATTGGCTAAAAATTTGAAAACAAATTGGGCTTTGTGGTTCTCGCAGGTGCCCTATGGGCACAGTGCGAGAACCTCGCAGGTGGCCTTAGGCTCACCTGTGAGAACTCCTCATTCTTGCAGGCCCCGTATGGCCCGCCTGCGAGAATTGCATCGTGCTTGTAGGGCTTGAAAACTCAAATCAAAACTGAGAATTTAACCAATGAAATTATAAATTTAAACCATGAAAATGTCAAGGATGAAAATCTTACCTTAATGTCATAGATGGCTCGCGGAATGGTCTCTTGTAGATCTCGCAAATTGATGCCAAACTTGGAGGGTAAAAGAGGGGTTTTTTGAGCTCAACAGTGGAAATTTAAAATGGTGTGGTAAAAAAGAGTATTTGCTCACCTTATTTACTTTTACTATATCATTTTGGGTTTTTATGATTATTTATCGATTAAACATAATCCCTAATGTCATGTTGAGTGTAATGACTTGTAGGCGTGATGACTCTGATGATTAAATACAAGGATATGGACATATTTTTCTTCATTATGGCGTGTTTTTTATTGTTTTTTATGGTTTTTATATAAAACCTCGAGCGTTGTTTTTGTCCGTTCTTGCGCTCATAAATACATGAGAACGCGGTCGAGCATATTTTTATCACTTTTTCGGGCTCAACAAGGTTATAATAAAAAGGAACCCCCCTGGAGTCCTCTTTAAGCTCTTTTTGGACTCTCTAAACATGAAAAGATCGTCGAGCGACCTTGCTATTTTCACGCTTGATAAAGTATTTGAAGTACGCGTCTGGTGAGTGATAATTTATCTCTTTTTTGGTCTCATCCGGACTATTTTACGAAAAAGGAACTAAGAGAGTTCTCTTTTAAGTGTTTTTCCAAACTCTATAATCTTGAAAAACCTTCGAGTTTTCTATCTCTGGACTCGTTAAACAAACATTGACAGACCCGTAATGGGACCGAACCACTCCTTCTTAGGGTTCATTAAACATACTCTGAGGGACTCGTCCGAAGGATGAGCTTATATCAACAAGCATATGTTATCCTCCTCAAGCTTGGGTAAAAATAAAGAGGTACTTGCCAGAAATGGTGGGGGAAAATTTGGGAAAGGGATATGTTTTCATCTTCATATTGATTGGCAGTAAGTGTCTCTCTTGAACATGACACCCCCTATTCATCATTTGAATCCGGTTTGGGAAATCCATTTGTCTCTCATTCGATTGATTACAAGGTCATTCTCTGTGTTGTCTTTGAGTCAATGCTGCCAAATCATTGGTCGTGTCATTCATATGTTCAAGAGAAGTCCAGCTGAAACCTATATTGAGTCAACCATCTATAGTTATCCAGTCTCTCCGTGTCGGCCTTCCCTGTGTCCAAGTCCTACTCTGTTTCACTTTCAAAATCTGTTACTCATTTCGTGCCATTGATGGGGGATACATCAAGGCCCTCCTGTGATGAGTTTTGTTCCATCGACTTCAGATCATTATCTGGAATCAAGACTTAGAAATTATTTAGTACCTTGGAGCTTGCATGCCTCAATAGCAGGTTTCCTCGCTTTCGACAGTGGGTTTACATCATTGACCCCTAATCGAAAGATTCCATCAGATGTTCGACTTCAACTCATTTATTCACACTCGATGGATTGTACTATGGTACCTTGGGGGTCATTGACATCAATGGTGATTTCCCTCGCACTTGTTAATGGTTTCATCAATGACCGGTACTCAAGTGGTTTCTACCATGTTTGACTTTGACACATGTAATCACATGGTTAGATTCGTACTTTGGGCAACGAGATTGAAGACCCTGGATATCATCTTTGGGATATAGGTTGTGATGGAGTATGTATAATTTGTGACACATAGATCCACTGTGTATGTCTCGTGGCTATGTCGTCTTGATTTGAAATTTCTCACATAGATCCACAGTGTATTCCAGTGGCTATGCTATATTTTGACGGCATGGATCCACAGTGTATGATTGGTGGCCATGACCCATGTCTATAATGTCATCAGTCTTTGATTTGAGTATGGGAATGCCTACCTCAAAATGGATATATATGATATTCTACAGATGCTTGGTTGTTCACAGGTTTCCAATTAGATGTGCTCCTGGTTCTCGACACACACATGCAGCTTACAAAGTCTATCGGCTGTCACTGGTTCCACCCTCATACTTTGGGGGGCATTCTGTTACCCATGATTTTGGACATCATGATGATGTATGGATGATGGTGTACTTAGGCTCTTCATAAAAACTTTCTCCTGAGAAAAGTTACTTTCTTCTCTTTCCAGAAATATCATTTTTGAAGGAGGTTCGCAGGCTGCTAGTATATTTGCCTGCAAGTATGCATGATTCTCGCAGGTTGCCTTAAGCTAGGGTGTGAGAAGCTTGCACTGTGTTGAACTGCTAGGGTGCGAACTCTTTCTAAATCAAGGAAAAAGGTGAATTCTCGATGCTTCTAGAAGGGAATCTTCTAGAAGGATGAGATGGCATTCGAATGGTTATCCTAGTACTAGATTCCCTGATATTTTGGGATCATTCTTATCCAAGTAACTAATTCATTCTCTCCTATATATTGAGGGAATTCTCATGGAAAAGGTTAAGCAAGCAAACAAGCAAGAGATTCATTGGGGAATTAGTGAAAGGATTGTGTGAAGGACTGATGTTACAGCAGCTTGGAGACTCTAGCAAGTTCATCCAAAGGAGTTGATCTTCTTCATGCAAGTGAGCAAGTGTGTGTGTCAGAGCCAAGGGCCATCAAAAGGAAGTTTGCAACATCAAGGCTCAGGTTGTAAGATTTACTTTCCATTAATATGATACAGTAATATGTCCCTTTCCCATAAATTTATTTCCACTTTATTGTATAATTCCTTGATCATATACATAGATTAACTGTTGAATAGATTGTGCTTTCTTCACTTTGGTTGGTTTGTGTTGTCTTGGTCTTGACTGCACAAGAGCACTAGAGCGAAGCGGGAGAAACAAAGACCATAGGAAGCGATCATAAGGTATTTCATTTGTTATTGCCTCATATTTAATTCAATAATCAAAATCTAGGGAAAGAGTATTATTCTGTCTTTCTTTGTTCTAGATCCAGGTGGATCTAGGGAGATCAGTTTGTGTCCGCACTTACGGATTTATCCAGTAACAATAATGACAAAATTTATTGATGGCATGTATAACAGCTAAAAATTATTTTTCTGTTACTGTATAATTAAGTTTAGTTGGAGAAAGATTCTTCCTAATAAAATAAATGGCGTAGGGTTTCCTGTCTTCTTCCTGTCCAAGGACAACGCCTATGGCAATATCTGATGCATCGGTGGAGATGTGAAATGGTATTTTCCAATTTGGTCCCCTCAACACTGGTGCTATCGAGATCATCTTATTGAGTCCTACAAATGCCACATCACACTTGTCAGACCACTGAAACTCCACATTACCAGTCAAATCATGTAAAGGTGTAGCGGTTCTTGCAAAATTTTCCATAAATCTACGATAGTATCCTGAAGCGCCAAGGAAACTACGTACCTCAGTTTGTGTGTGTGGTGTAGGTATATTAACAATTACCTCTATTTTTATTGGATCTACTCTAATTCCATATACAAAATATAATGCCCTATTACCATACCTTATGTCATCATCATGTGACATGTTTCATGGCTTAAACATAACCTGGTAGCAATGCACCATTCTAGTACCTTCTCCATATTATTTAGTGCTTGATCGAATTCGTCACCATAAAGAGTGAAATCATCCATGTAAACTTCAGGCCCTTCACTGATCAAATCATTGAATATGCTCAGGATGGCCCTTTGGAATGTGGTTGGAGCATTGCAAAGTCCAAAGGGAAATACTTTGTATGCAAAGGTACCCCAGGGGCATGTGAATGTAGTTTTAACTTGATATTTTGGGGCAATTTGGATTTGATTGTAGCCACTAAAACCGTCTAAGAAAGAAAAGAATTTATTCCCTGCCAAAGTATCCAGGACCTAATCAATGAAAGGTAAGCGGAAGTGGTCTTTCTGAGTGGCTTTGTTAAGTTCCCTGTAGTCGACACAGATTCACCATTTCCCATTTTTCTTGGGGACGATCACTAATGGGGAAACCCACTGACTATCTGAGATAGGATATATGAAATCTACGTCCAAAAACTTTTGTAATTCTTCTTTAACAATATCCCTGAGGTGGGGATTCAGTCTTCTCTGAGGCTATCGAATAGGTCGGGCATATTTCTCAATATAAATGTGGTGTGTGCAGAGTTGCAGATCAATACCTTTCATGTCAAAATACTCCCAGGAAAAATCTTGTTGGTATTTAGAAAGGACTTGAATCAGATTTTGTTGTTGTTGCTCATCTAAATTGGCATTAATGTTCAGAGACTTCCCTGGTGCAATCTTTGTTGTAGGAAAATCTCCCTGTGGACAGGTAGATCTCCTCTTGAGAGATACACCCTTAAATCTAAGACAGAAGGTGCTTAACATGGACACTGACTTCCTTTTATATCTAATCAAGCTGATGAAAAAAAGAGGAGGAAGGTGTGTACCTTATGAACATTGTTTGTCCCTGCAAGGTCCAGGATGAGCTTCGATCTTGAGCTCCTTGGTAGGTCCTGCAAGACAAAAAAAAGTACAAAAGACTTCCTACTCTACTGAGATTAGCTAAAACATAGATCCATCTACTGCAAACAAACTTATATGGAGAAAGTACAAGTTTGAAAGAAATAGGCCAAGCATTGATTGTATTAAAGAGAACAACAAAGAAGAATACTTACAGAAATAGATGTGAGTGCAGCAGCTTCATCAATCCCTCCTTGTCCAAACCCTCACTTCTCATAAGATCATAAGTTTGGTATCTCTGAACTCCTCTATCTCCCCCTCCTTCATGGAAACCCCTCATTATATAGGATTTGGAGGCTTAACCACCATGGAGAGGATCTTTCATCAGATCCACTAAGAAAGGGATCTCTAAGATATTTAGGGAGAAAATATCTCTTAAGGATTTTGGGGAGGAAATATCTCTCAAGGATTTTAAGGAGGAAATATTTATGTGAGGTGGATTCTCACACTTAATTACTTTATTTTTCATGAATATTAATAATAATTCATGTGCACTTTATTCTCACACTTAATCAATTTCTTTTCCATGAATATTAATAATAATTCATGTGTACTTGGTATTTTGGCCTTAATGTAATATATCCCTCCTCCACATTGACTAGGGATTGTGACATAGGTTATTCCACGGTGTCAAGGTGTATGAGACACTTATATGACACTTTACAACACTTACGGTGAGGTACGTAGGTGTGCAAATTTCATGTGTAACAGAATGCCCCCTAAAGTGTGAGGTCAGAAGAGAGAATAATGGTTGAAACACTTTACAAATCTTTAAAGCAAGGGTGTGGACTCAGAGAACATGGTAGAAGCTGCAAACAACCATCAAACAAATGTTATGACATGTTTCAAACCCAAGGCAGGCATACCTATGCTTGAGTGATAAAAGACTTTCAAGGTATGGCCGCCATAAATACACTGCGGATCCATAATTATATTGACAAAGAGATATATCCACCGAAGATACAATGTGGATCTATATTCGCATGACCTGAACTGGTCACAGCCACAGAGAATACACAGTGGAGTTATGAGATGTCAAGACATAGCCACGACCAACACAAAGTGGATCTATGTAACAATATATGTGTCAATGTTCAAATAAACCTCCGTCGCAACCTGGGCAAAGCACATATCAGAGTGATCACTCAACCTAGGGTCTTCTTACCGATCTCGATGTAGTACGAATATAACCATGTGAATAGATGTCTTGATGTCAAACATGGCAGAAACCACTTGATTACTGTTCAATAATGTAAACCGCTAACAAGCACGAGGGAGGTCACCATTGATGTCAATGATTCCCAAGGTACTCTAGTACATTCCAATGAATGTGAATGGATGAGATGAATTAAAACATCCATGGAATCATTCAATTAGAGGTCAATGATGTAAACCCACTGTCGAATGTGAGGAGGCCTACCATTGAGGCATGCAAGTCCCAAAGTACTAACTGGTTTCTAAGTCTAGTTCATGGATAATGTGTTGAAGTCTACAGGAATAAACTCGTCGAAGGAGGGCCTTGATGTATCCCCCATCAATGACATGAAACAGACACAGAGATGTAATTGGTAGATCAAATGACCATGCACTGACATGGGTATTGAAACAAGATATTTGTGATGGATGACTCTCGAGGCAGATCCTTCCCTTGAACACTGAGGCACAATAGTAGAAACATGACATGGACCAAAACATGATGATGCAGTGGATACTGTGACTTTCGTTGGGTGACCAAAAGGAGTAAGAAAAACTTAGAGGTTTGGTTTAGTGTAGAGGTTAAAAATATTAATATGTGTGAAAAGACAAAGTTCCATGTTCAAGGGTGACTCTAAGAGTTACTAGCAACGCTCTCAAAAACTGCTTGGCTTGCTTCCTTCAATTTTTCCCCCATCCAGATGGACGAGTACCTCTTCTTAATTTAACAAGCTCGAGGAGGGTAACACATGCTCGATATAACTCACCTTCTGTAAGTTAATCTTCTTTTGTTTAATGAACTAGAAGAAGTAAGAGTTCAGTCCCATATGGTCCCTTCAATGTATGATTGTTTAATGAGTCCAGAGAAGGTAAACTTGTTAGAAAAAAGGGACCCTGGAGCAATAAAATAAAACAAATGCAGAAACAAAACACAGAAGACACACAATACAAGAGAGACATAGATTTACGTGGTTCACCCAGTGTGGGCTACGTCCACCAGAGAAATTGCCAGGCCCTTCCTTTATTATTATCCAGCAAATGAAGGGATACAACCTACAACAAAACTCGTTGTAACTTCCTCTTCTTTCTCTCACAGTATCCTCTCTCAAAATACAATATTCACCATCATCCATAGCTGCAATGCATTTCCCTCATAAAAGAGGGTTGCCTTCTAGGGAAAAAAACCCTAACAAAATCTCTACCGTTAGATCTGTGACCTTATAATGAACGGCCCAGATTTACAATGAAATTACAATATACTTTTACAAGGCAATTTTTTCTTCGAGGGCTTCACCCCCAAACCCCTGCTGGGGGCCAGCTTTCCCCCAGACCCCCCAGATGGGGGGATATCCCCCCTAGACCCCGCAGAGGGGGTACCCCCCCTCTGCACTCCCCCGCGTGGAAGAGTGTACATACTTCTGGGGTGTAAATACTTCATGGGGTATAAACACGGCTGAAAGCAAGGACCTTTGAATCAAGAAGATAATCAGGCTCCACAACCAACAATCTCCCACTTGAAGACTGATCTCAACAACTCCACTGTTGCTGTATATGATGGACTCTGAACCTTCTTGGACCTGGAAAATTTCTCATTTTCATATTCATTCTTGAAGACCAACCGAAACTTAGCAGGAACTCAGTTTCTCCTTGGTTACTCCCTTTGTTAACATGCCTACAGGATTCTGTCTAGTGTGTATCTTTTCCAACTTCAATTGTCCATCTTCCAAGGTGGATCGTATGAAGTGGTACCTCAACTATATATACTTAGTCTTCGAATGGAAGGCTGAGTTCTTTGCAAGGTGAATGGCACTCTGACTGTCACAGTACAACCGGTTGTTCTCCTGCTTCTTTCCCAATTCCTCCATAAACCTTTGTAACCAAATCATTTCTTTACTATCCTCTATAGCAGCAACATAATCTACCTCTGTTGTTGAAAGTGCAACAACCTTTTTCAGTTTCGAAATCCAACTTACTGTTGTTCCACCTATAGTAAAAACATACCCTGTGGCGTTTCTCCTGCTGTCTTTATCACCTGCCATTTCTGAATCAACATATCCCTGTAGAAAAGTGTCTGAACCTCCAAAACATAATGCATGTGTAGTAGTACCTCTCAAATACCTGAGAATCCACTTTATTGCCTCCCAATGTTCTTTACCTGGATTGTTCATATACCTTCTCACAACTCCCACTGCATGTGCAATATCTGGTCTTGTGCAAACCATTGCATACATCAAGCTGCCAACTGCTGATGAATATGGGACCCTGGACATGTATTCTATCTCCTCCTGTGTCTTGGGACACATTTCCTTAGTTAATTTGAAATGGCTGGCCAAAGGTGTACTAACTGGTTTTGCATTCTGCATACTAAACCTCTCCAACACCTTCTCTGTGTACTCACCCTGAGACAATATCAGTTTGTGATTTTTTCTGTCTCTTGTTATTCTCATGCCAAGGATTTTCTTTGCAGCACCCAAATCCTTCATCGCAAATGAATTGTCTAATTTCTTCTTGAGCACATTTATATCCTACATATTAGTCCCTACAATAAGCATGTCATCTACATACAATATAAAGATAATAAAGCTTCCCTTTTCTAGCTTTTAAAAATAAACACAGTGATCAGAATGACATCTACTATAACCCTGTTCTGTCATAAACCTATCAAAATTCAAATACCACTTCCTTGGAGCTTGCTTTAGGCCATACAAGCTCTTCTTCAACCTGCATACCAAATTCTCCTTCCCTTTGACCTCATACCCCTGTGGTTGCTTCATATAAATCTCTTCCTCCAAATCCCCATCGAGAAAAGTTGTTTTTACATCTAACTGTTCAAGATGCAAATATTATATTGCCACAAGACTTAAAATAATCCTAATTGAATTCATTTTAACAATAGGAGAAAATATTTCATCAAAATATATACCTTTCTTTTGTGCAAACCCCTTTAGAACAAGTCTAGCCTTGTACCGCTTTTCTCCTCCATCTTCTTCCTTCAACTTGTAAACCCATTTATTCTGCAATGCTCTTTTTC
>ML781869.1:913853-926225 GCA_009831015.1 Picea engelmannii | reverse complement strand
AATGAGCACAAGATTAGAAGAGCCCTAACCTCATCATCAAAGTCCACTTTTACAGAACTTAGTTGATTAGTAACCGTATTAAATTCATTTAAATGATCTGCAACAGACCCACCTTCTAACATCTTCATATTAAATAATCTCTTTATTAGAAATACCTTATTCGACGCCTAGGGTTTTTCATACAATTTGGCCAACGCATCCATCAAACCCTTCGTTATCTTTTCTTTCGAAATATTGAAAGCCACCGATGTTGCCAGGCTCAGACGTATCGTTCCTAGAGCCTTTCTGTCAAGAATCTCCTATTCTTCATCCTTCATGGCTGTCGGCTTCTTTGTTACTCCCCTCAATGGTAGGAATAGATCCTTCTGATATAAATAGTCTTCCATCTACATCTTCCATAACTGGTAGTTTTGGCCGTTAAATTTCTCGACCCTAAACTTTCCATCTTCCGACATTGCTCCCACTCGAACCAGGAACCCTCTTTTCCTGTGAGTTACCTTACGCTCTGATACCAGTTGTTAGAAAAATAGGACCACGGAGAAATAAAATAAAACAAATGCAAAAACAAAAAAATAGAAGACACACAATACAAGAGAGACACGAATTTACGTGGTTCACCCAGTGTGGGCTACGTCCACCAGCGAAATTGCCAGGTCCTTCCTTTATTATTATCCAGCAAATGAAGGGATACAACCTACAACAAAACCCGCTGTAACTTCCTCTTCTTTCTCTCACAGTCTCCTCTCTCAGAATACAATATTCACCATCATCCATAGCCACAATACATTTCCCTCATAAAAGAGGGTTGCCTTCTAGGGAAAAAAACCCTAACATAATCTCTACCGTTAGATCTGCGACCTTATAATGAACAGTCTAGATTTACAATGAAATTACAAGGCAATTTTTTTTTCGAGGGCTTCACCCCCGAACCCCCACTGGGGGTCCGCTTGCCCCCAGACCCCCCAGCTGGGGGGATAGCCCCTCTTGGACCTCGCAGAGGGGGTACCCCCCCCTCTGCACTCCCCCGTGTGGAAGAGTGTACATACTTCTGGGGTGTAAATACTTCATGAGGTATAAACATGACTGAAAGAAAGGACCTCTAAATCAGGAAGATAATCAGGCTCCACAACCAACAAAACTCGGTGGTTTTTCATATTTAGAGAGTCTGAAAACAACTTAAAGGTGACTCCAATGTTGTCCTTTTTCATAATGTTAGTCTCATGAGGCCGAAAAAGAGATAAATTATCACTCAAAATATGCCCTTTCAAACCTTTTAACGAGTGGGAAAGGAAGAAAGATCACTCGGCAATCTTTTCATGTTTAAAGAGTCTGAAAAGAGCTTAAAGACGACTCCAGGGGGTTCCTTTTTCGTGTATCCATACAGGTTCGAAAAAGAGATAAAATTTTACCTAGATGCATTCTCATGTATTTACAAGCACGAGAAAGAACAAAGACTAAGCTCGGTATGCCACCAGCTTGAAAGCTAGTGGCTTAACTCCAGAATGATCATCAAAGGCTGGAGACGTGCCCTCCAAGCTTCAATTCATTCACCAAATTTGAGGTTGTCACCAATTTCTCTACTAGATTAGAAAAAGGAGAAAGGTGGATGAAAAGAAGGTTAAAGAGAGGTGACTATTTCATTTTTTAACGAGCTTGACACGGGAAAAGAACTATGCTCAGGGTTCCGAGTTCGATCCCCAGATTGTTGTTTCATTTTTTAACGAGCTTGCTACAGAGAAGAAAACTATGCTCAAGGCCTCTATTTCATTTTTTAACGAGATTGCCACAGAGAAGAGAAACTATGATTTTGAACTCTGTTGGATCATGGCTTCCAAGAGAATAACGCTCTAGAAGGATACCATGTCAAGGGACAAAACTCGATCATGGATTCCAAGAGATCTTCGCTGGATGGAAGATAATCACTCTAGAAGGAACACATGTTGAGGGTCGCGATAGGGGTAAGGAGATCGGGCTCCATTAGCCCTACTAAAGAAATCACCATGTCAACTACCGGATCCAAATCATCGGAAGTCGAAGGCATGGGAGACAATAGAAAATCGACATCAGGTTCCCGAATTTCTTCACGAGGGGGAAGAAAAGAGGATTGATGATGGTTATCATCCCGAGGTAGCTCGTCAATGCTCAACATTTCCATGATAGATTCATCCGAGGGAAAAATTG
This sequence comes from Picea engelmannii, assembly GCA_009831015.1. Lineage (NCBI taxonomy): Eukaryota > Viridiplantae > Streptophyta > Pinopsida > Pinales > Pinaceae > Picea > Picea engelmannii. Next base: position 924,044 of record ML781869.1, on the reverse strand, counting down.
GGGAAATGTAATTGATTGCAGTCGGCAAGGAACTCAACCGTAATTGCATCAAGGAACCATCAAGTGCCAATAGATGTTGGTCATCCGACGAGGGAGAAGCGGATTGGATAGAAACGTATGATGTTTCGGCTGGACTAAGTGGTATGATTTCACCTAGTGCATCGAATTCCAACAGACAAGGTACAATCCAAGGGTCAGATGATTCCAAAGATTGATAAGCCATGGTCGAAATCATATCGACGATGGCAATATGATGTGTAGTCGATGGAAGTGGTGTAGGGAAGGTACCCATGAGGCTAGAATATTTCAGTAAGCCAACACCAACGCTTTCATAAGTGATCTTGTGGTCTCCCAGGAAAGGAATATTTTTGGTAGCCAGCATCGGTCGTGCAGAAATCCAACTGATCAACAGTGAAAATTTTTCCCTGATGAGGAAATTGTACACATCGAAAGACCAATGAGGCAATGGCAGTCATAGCATAAAACCATCTTCTTCTAAGTAACAAGTTGTAATCGAGGGGAGAATCAACCACCTCGACATCAACGGTAACATTTTTTCCACCCAATTGGATGGGCAGGGACTGTAAAAGCCCATGGGGATGAAAACCTCGCCCATCGAAGGTGCGTAACATAATTGGGGATTTTTTGAGTGCGGGTAATTTTAAACCTTTCCAACATGCTAAAGACATGACACAAGTTGAGGCTCTCTCATCTAGAATAGTTTGGTGGATTTGTTGATTGTGAACAACAACATCAACTTGAAAAGCAAGTTGGTGGGAGAGTTGAGACACATAATTTTCTAGGTTAAACATGATATGGTTGGACAAATCAGGATCAACAGCACCAATAGCAGCCAAGATCATTCTACTTTGACTGTGGCAGTGTTGTAGAACTTCTAACATAGACATAGCACACGGTGCTTGAGTCAAATCTTCAACAATGTTGTAGTTCTGGGTGGTACATGAACTAGGATTAAAGGTAGCTTTGCGGATAGTGCTCTTAGGAGGGCGTAATATAGAGTTGAATGCAGGTTTCTCAATCTGAAGTGGTCCAGATGGAGGAGTAACCGATGGAAGACTAACGGAGGACGGTGATGGATCCGGTAAAGTACCGGTATCATTAGTGTCTTTTCCTTTGTCGGGGTTACCTGGTGTGTCGTATGTCTTAGAGAGAGTGTTCAAATTAATACCATTAAACACATAAATAGGTGCACTCGTCGAGGCCTCATCATGAGGATGGCTAGACCTGCCCCCGGGAGAGGGGGTTTGAGAACCATGGATTGTTGTTGTGGAAAAGGCTGAGTAAGAACAACGGGTTGTGAATTTCCTTGGAAAAGTTTGGCCACTTCATTGTGATTTGGACAGTCTCGAGTGTAGTGATCATCACCACAAATGATGCACATGAATTTCAGTTTCCATTGTGGTTGCTTTTCAGTAGCAGGTGTGTGAGCTAGATTTTTTGGTTGTTCATTGTTATTGGTATTTTTTGATTTATTCTTTGTCTTCTTCTTACCTTTGGATTGTTGTGAAGGGGCAGATTAAACTGCATTCACCTCAGAGATCTGAGTTTGGGGGGAGGTAGAGGAGAGTGTGTTCGATTGGGAAGTAGATTGAGTTTTGACAGAACTGATAACACCATCCGCATGAGATGAGGATGATGTCTTAGATGGATCGGTATTAGCTCGAGCAACATTCAGAAGAAAATCATACAAAGTACCAGATTGTGAATAAACCAAATCCAAGTATTGAGCCCGAGCAATGGCTTCTTCCTCGGTGATTGCACCAACCATGGAAACATCGTGAGCGATCAGGGGTAAAAGTGATTTATTAAACCATTCCACCAATAATATGTCAGGAATGGTTACCTTGGTTATCCTTCATCATCGTCTCCACTCATGAATATGGTCAGAGATCTGCACGGAGTCAGTTTGACGAAGGGAGGTCATGAGTTCAGTACCCGTCTCGTAGCGAATAGGTAGTTGAAAGTGCATGAGGAAAGACATGGCAAGGGAATTGAAATTATGAAAAGAAGCATGTGGTAGTTCAATACACCACTTTGTTTCCGAGCCTGTAAGTGTTCACTGGAAAAGACACAAACGTACAGAATCATCCATGAGGGAGTTTGATGAACACCACAAATGGAAAGTCATTACATGGTTGTTTGGATCTTCGCCAGATTTTTCGTCAAATTTCAGAATATCAGAAGGAAGTTTAGCTGGAATGACTGTCCAAACCAGTGAATGAAAAATAGAATCATTAGTTAACCGAGACAAGTTGGGGAGATCTAGAGTCGCAAGGAAAGGTAGTTGTCGGTTAATTTGTGGATGATACTGGTGTGGCATAGGAACACAAGTAGGACCATAAACTGGGTTAGGTGGATAGTTGTAACCAGTAGGTCCTCCTACATACGGTTGTTGTTGGCCAGGATAAGAAGGATTCGATGATGGATGAGAAACATTTTCATAACCCAATGGGTTCTGAGCATTATAGGCCAGGTGATTTGCTTGCCCATGAGGAGGATAAAAAATTTTCCCTTGAGGATGGTAAGGATGAGATCCTGGATGTGGATACACAGTATACCCATGAGGAGGATAATATTGTTGTCTCGAAGAACTCTAGGTGGTGTTTGGGATGCCGCCCGGATAAGGTTGTCCGTAAGATGTTCTGGAAGGAACAGGATTTGATACTCCTCCTAGTGGGTTATGATATGAGTGCCCCCCAATGTGGGGTTGAAGAAAAGTACCTCCTGAAGATACTCCCTAGGATTGTGAAGGGTTTCCAGCAAATGAAGTTTGCCCCCTTGCCAGTAGTGGATTAACGATCGAGGTATGACTGGTAAACAGAGGTTTCCCTCCAGAAGGAGCATGAAAAGGGGGTTGTCCCCCAGAAGGGGTAGGCCCACCATAGAATGGTATTCCTCCAGAAGAGAAAGGTTTGTTAGATGGTGGTTTCCCTCCAGCTGGTTCTGGTTGGCTAGAAGGGGTCTGCATTCTCGGGTGAAAAGATGTCCCAATAGGATCATGTGGAACATGTGGAGCTGTAGAGTAAAAGATGGTAACAACGAGGGTAGATATTGAAGTGCCTTGGATATGAGTAGAGATGATGAGTTCAGCATTAGGATGGACTTGTGCTGACCTAACAGTAGGGTTAATGACCTGATCGACTTGGTGATTCATGGTTTGACCAGATGGTCTTGTTTCACTAGGAGGGTCATGAGGATGAAAGGGTTGTCGAAAGGATTTGAAATGTTCATAGATATTGTGTCCCGATGAAGTCCTCCATACAGAATGAGAAGGTGTGGGATTTGTATCTACTGTGGTGCTAGGATGAACAAGATTCCTATACTCATCACCAAAGGTTGGTTCTCTGGATCCCATATATTTTTCGGTAAAATTTCTCTCCGGTAATCATTGGACCTCTTCATCTATGACATTCTCAAGGGAGTCTAAATGAAGGAAAAGTGGTTCGAGAGGGGTTACCAACACAGATGTAGTGTGAGGAATGGGATTTTCAATCGTAACCAAAGCGCCTTCTGATTTATCTAATGGAGGAGCAATAACACTTCCAGCGTCGGATTAATTTTCTACCTCTCTACGGTAGTTGTCTTCTAGAGGGTTAGGAGGTAAGGGTTGATAGCCTTCCAGAGGTAGCCCTTGTATCCTACATGATCAATGAAGACCTTTATAATCTATAGGTTCAATTTTGGAGAATAATAGAACACACTGAAAATCTAGGGCCAACTAACAAAAAGAAACAACATATACTAATAAAATCTAGGAATCAACCAAGCAAACAAAACTTCTCTCGATGATCGTACTAGTTGGTGATGAAATCCAACGTCGTGTGATCAATTCAAGAAGGGGATAGGATATGGTGGAATAGTTACAATGGCAACTTGCTTAACGGACTTTCACCTTGGTGCAAGCTTCCACGTAGTAATTATGGATTTACCCTCCAAGGAGCCCGAGTGAGTTTGACCAATGTTTGTTCCAGGTACAGTGAAACGTCCCTTCATGGTCACCTTGTGTGAGTACCTAAAGATTGTGGCTACTAAGGTCACCAACTCGCAATCAGCCCCTGGACGGGTACAGTCGACAGTCCAGTCTAAACGTAAGGGCAGGGTATCGAGCCCGAAATCAACTTGAAAGGCTTCCACTCAACATTGTGGGTATACCTTCAAGCGACCCCCATAATACGATCCAACTACTACAATCAATCAAACCACAGAGGGATAATCTCCATAGCTTTCTCGAGTGCGACCTCGTGTGTAACCCCTGTGTGAGAGGGGGATCCCAGAAAACCAATATGACAATTGGATTTGACTCTCCCTAGCTCAGGATGCTAATGTTTGTTTTGAAAACTTTGGAGAGTTGTACTCACAGCCTAATCCAAAGTGATAATCCTAGTCTAATGTTGGTGGAAGATCCTAAAAATAAAAAATGTTCTAGATAATTTTTTAATTAGCATTCATTTTACAGTTGTTCTTTACTCAAAGGGTGTATGAAAGTGAAACTGATGGAACGATGACTCAATTCCAAAAACATGCATAAAATATGATAAGCAATCATTTCTTTTCAATGAATTCCTATTTAAGGGAAAGAAAAAGAGTTGTTTTCACTATCAAACACTAATATGGAATGTCCTCAATCAATTTGTTCTCAATCAAATCCAATGTAATGCTAAAACATTTCAGAAATGCCTTCTAATATGCAAACCAATCACTAAGATGTATATTTTTTGTTTGTATGTGAATGATGATTAATTCAATGCAAAACTTCTCCTGCCAACTAACTTTTTAGATCAAGGAGATTCGGACAAGCATAAGCAAATTTCGCACAAACAACACACCCTCTTGCTATGATTAAAACAAGAAGCAAAAAAGAAAACAAAAGGTAACAAAGAAAATAAAAAATTTCACACAAAACAAAGATGCTAAGAAAAATGACCTCAAAGAACCAAATAATATGATTCACAGATTTCCGATGTCTTTCACCACAGTTTTCACTCAGTCAGATAAGAGAGGAAAATGACAAATTGCCTCCAAATCGTGAAGGACAAATTGCAAAGTAAGGAAAAATTTCAAAAAATCCAAACAAAAGAGGATGACTCCTTAGAAAATAGGGTACTAAAGGCCAATACCAAGGTGGACTGAAAGTATGAGACCCTGAGCAAATGTAAAAAACAAAAACTGAACCCCAAAAATTGAAAAACTAGAGGATTTTTCACAAAAAAGGGGGAGCACTCTAGTGAAAGGGGAACTAGATCATTATAACACTTTGTGTAAGACTATTAGGGAGCGTTGGTGCTCTGATAACATAGGCAGGGGAGCGCTCTGCTTTCAACATCTCAAAAAAGTTCCCAGAAACTAAAAAATTCAAGAAAATTCAACCAATCAGGGTGATCATGATGACACAAAGAGGCAATCAAACCATTCTAAGAATACAAAATTCAATGGAGAAGATAAAATGAGTGGGAAAAGGGCCAAGACAAGATCTGGGAAAGGAAACACAAATCAGATTTCCTCCCCAGTGGAGTCGCCAATTTCTGTTGTAGGAAAATCTTCCTGCGGACAGGTAGATCTTCTCTTGAGAGATAGACCCTTAACTCTAAGATAGAAGGTGATTAACATGGAAACTGACTTCCTTTTATATCTAATCAAGATGATGAACAAAAGAGAAGGAGGAAGTTGTGTACCTTATGAACGTTGTTTGTCCCTGCAAGGTCCAGGATGAGCTTCGATCTTGAGCTCCTTGGTAGGTCCTGCAAGACAAACAAAAGTACAAAAGACTTCCTACTCTACTGGGATTAGCTAAAACATAGATCCATCTACTGTAGACAAACTTATATGGAACAAGTACAAGTTTGAAAGAAACAGGCCAAACATTGATTGTATTAAAGAGAACAACAACGAAGAATACTTACAACCATAGATGTGAGTACAGCAACTTCATCAAGCCCTCCTTGTTCAAACCCTCACTTCTCATAAGTTCATAAGTTTGGCATCTTTTAAATCCTCTATCTCTCCCTCCTCCATGGAAACCCCTCATTATATAGGATTTGGAGGCTTAAACACCATGGAGAGGATCTCTCATCAGATCCACTAAGAAAGGGATCTCTAAGATATTTAGGGAGAAAATATCTCTTAAGTATTTTGGGGAGGAAATATCTCTCAAGGATTTTAAGGAGGAAATATCTCTCAAGTATTTTAAAGAGGAAATATTTATGTGAGGTGGATTCTCACACTTAATTACTTTCTTGCATAATTAACTATCAACTATGAATCAAATTGTTGGAAAGGAAATAAAAAATTACTCTATCTGTGGAAAGAAACAACAATTGTAATCTAATCGAAAGGGACAACACATGTAACTTAACTGAAAGGAACAACAATTGTAACTTAATTGAAAGGAAGAACAATTGTAACTTAATTGAAAGGAACAACAAATGTGAATCTAAGTAAAACGAACAATGCGTATGAAAATGTGAGGAACTGTCAAGCAGCAAACTATAGTAATGGAAGTTGGAACATCAATCATTAACTTCAAACCAAAACATCTATCTCTTACAAGTAATCAACAATAAAGCATTAACACACTTGTGCATCTATCTTTATCTATTGTAAAGGAGATTTGAATGATAAAACAGAAATCCTAACTGATACAACTACAGATTGAGACAGTAACTCCTTCAGACTAGGCCCTTGGTCCTCAAAAGAACTGCTACTAGAAACTCAGTATGTAGAAATGGTGAAAACATTCAAATCTTTTATTGATTCCATAGCTGGTACAACATTTACAAAAACTGCTTGCACAGAGCAATTCTAAGTTCTGAATACTTGGATGCAATTCTTCTATATCTTCCTTTCATGATCTATTACCCTTTATATATTACAATAATCTGGGTAAATTAAGCCATCTTGAGGATCGAGAGATCCTCAGGATTTCTTTACTATTATAAAGTTACAATATAGAAAATCAATCATCTTCAAAACTGCTTTGTGCCAAAAGTCCTCAACCTCCAATAGCTTACGCATCTTCAATATCCCCTTTGCTATCTCGTGTTTAACAATATTTATCCAATCCTGTAACAAAATTAAACAATTCCAATCATATTTTAAGATCTTATTTAATATAAATTAAATAATAAGGCTAGAAGACATACTAATCATTTTCTATCCTATTTATCCCTAATTAACCAAAAAGTCAATCAAGATTATATCATGGATTGTGGGAATAAGGAAGATATTTGTACCTTTTTCATAACCCAACAATTGGTGTACATTCTCTTTGGCTCATTTCTTGAAGATCTTGATATTGATGAGTTTAATAAAATTTTGGGACATTGTGCATCTGGGAATGATAAACATTTTCTCCTTCTCGTAATATAGCTTTCATCAAAGTGAAATATTTGCTTTCTCATTTCTTTGCATTGTTTAGAGTCGGTCAAAACATAATTTAGTCCACACCATTTTCCTCTTGAGTAACAATAGGATTAATATAAAGTGCTTATAAAAATTGATTAGACATTTTTTATATTTTCTGGTAGCAAACCTACATTATATTAGTTGTAGGGATTTGGAATAGGTGTACAATATAACTTTCCAAATCTCTAAACAAACTTAGAATCTTGAGTTAGGGAGGGGTGAAATCCACTTGCTACATTTTTTCCTGGGAAGTCCTTCTAACACAAGGGTCAAACCTGAGGTCGCATTAAGACTGGAAGAGTTACTCACCCTGCTTTTTTTGTCTTGGTGTAGAGATTGCACGTATTATTGGGGATCACTTTTGAGAAGAAAATCTTGTGGGGACCTTCTGTTAGGGTCCTAACCCGCACATATGTAGAACAATATATTTGGATGGAATAAAGGTCAATATTAATAATGTTGGACACACCTACCACACTTAGAGGGGGGGTGAATGAGTGTGCAACTCTTTTTCCCAAAACTTCCCTCTTGCACAAAAACTCATCAATTAGCATTCAACATTTATTCATTACCCATTGTTGTCATTTATAACCAGTTAGATGTGAGCACATATCAGCAACATATATCAACAATATATCATCAACAAGTCATCACCACAATGAACACAAAGAACACAAGATGTATGTACACTTTTCTTTTTATTACGGACTACAATCCTTAGGGTTTATCAGTGTTAGCGTCAGAAGTCACTCTTGGATTGCAGCAGGGGCAGATCCCGACGCCCATCAGTTTTTATGTCACGGTAGTTTTTAATGGGTGATCAAATGGGTAGAGACTCGAGAAGATATCACTCAAACTCAGGGACTGGGTCCGGCATGTGAGGAACAAAGGAGGTCTTGATCTAACTTCAGTCAGTGGGTTGATTTGAAAATGAGCAGGTTGAAGACTTGGTGAGAGGAGTGGACAAACTACCTTAGGAAACAGGCCTTTCAGTAATTTGTAGAAGAAAAACTCTGAATGCGAGATCCTCTAGTTCAGAGCTTTGATAAACTGAAAGGGGGGACTTGACTGGATTCTCCAATTCCAAGTCGTTCAGTGCTAAGAAAATCACAGGGACCGATTAGAAACAATGCAACTGTTACAGTGATCAAACTCTACATCATCCTATAACAATTACAACTCGACTGGATTCTCCAATTCCGAGCCATTCTAATACAGTGTAAACAAAGAYGCGAAAGAAAAACTGACATTCATAAGACAAGAAGTCTCAAGAGTCCAGACATAACCAGGAAAACAGTGCTTCATTAAAGTTTACCACCGGGATCCTTTCTCAACCATTGATGCTTACAAAAATGGCGAAAATGCCTAAATATACTCAAAAACAACCACAACAGCAAAAACAAGACGTTGCATTAAAAACATTGCGTCTGCATGTCTTCTGATAGTCTGTGCATGCAGACTCTAGCCGATCGTGCACCCAGGACTTGGTGTCCCCTCGGCCAAATTCGGACGACTATTCTTTGTTAGACACCACCTTAACTGTGCATGGCTCCTACAAGGGAAGTAGTTGAGCCATTAAGAGCTGAGCTAGCGTGTGCAGACCTCCTTGGCGAGTCGAGGACTCGGCGAGGCTTCCATGAATAGAACCAATACAGAGGACCTTCTTGGGTAGACTTTCAGCTAGAACATCCATACTTTGCAATTAATGAGTGAGGCAAGGTTTCAACCACCCTCTCTCTTCTTCATTCATACCCAGCAGGTACCGGGATTTAGATCACGTCAAATCGGTGTCTGGAGAACACAGTGCCCCCTCCCTCTGAAACTCAATTCGGCGCTTTTGGCCTCCCTTTTGTACAGAACAATAAATTCTAGCTCCCATCCTCCAGACCTACTCCTTGTGACCAGACGCCAAAACCAAGGGCCTGATTTTGGGCGCTTTTGGCACTTTAGGATTCAAGGTTTCGAGAGGTGAAATGACGAGGAGCGCTTACTCCTCGAATTCTCGAATGCCAACATGGCACGGATGTGCGCCGCATGTCCTTAAAACGACTGAGGTAGCATATGCTATTTAAAAGGGGGCCCACTTCATCCACAGGCTCGCTTGACGTGACCTAGTGCTAAGACCATGGGCTCGCCTCCAAAGGTGCTTTGACGTTTCGCCGATCGGCGATTTCAACTGTAAAGAATGGGAGGCTCCTTGTCTCCCAAAAAACGATCCCCGATACGTCGACTGGCCACCACTTGTCCCAATTGGATCGGATGACCCAGAATTGCCCTGAACTATGGGCGCTACCCTTCATGCTAAATCCCGAGCAACTTGACATCCCCGAAAACCCGATGACCGTCGATCTGCTTCGTCAATTGATCCTTGTCGTTGAAATCAGACTGCTCTCTCACTTTTAAGCCTGAAATGGACTTCTTCTGTGAGCTTCGGTCGGCGCTTATGGCTGCGGCCCTTGAGTAAAACACATCCGACCAACTTTCAAACCCCACTTCTATGCGTTTACACCAGAGGCCTAAAATCAGAGAGGAGAATACCCCTATACAAGAAATGTTGCTAACAATCAGCAACAACTGAATAGAGTACAACTCTACAAGAGCACCAGTTCTATATGCAAGACTCAAGTTTCATTCTCAGCACCAACTGAGATGAGGCAACAATCCTCAACAAATATCAATCTGTACCATAAACAAGAGCATCAACCATGCACCAACCTGTGCCAAACAACCTGTAATCAACCTGTACCATAAACAAGTGCATCCAACCAT
>ML781869.1:891007-901590 GCA_009831015.1 Picea engelmannii | reverse complement strand
TCCTTTGTTTTCCAGCTGCAACTGGAAGGAGGCTCCAACCCCCTAGTTTCTCAGGCTACAACCTGAGGGAAGCTCCAACTCCCCAAATCTCTGGCTACAACCAGAAGGAGGATACAACCCCCAATGTTCTCTGGCTACAACCACTTGTCCTTGCCCCATCCTGCCACCCTGAAGTAGAAATAGAATGATGGAACCATTTTCACACTATCACTGTAAGATATACCGTTGTAAACCTGTACCAATAAATCTGAACCATGCATCAACCTGTACCTCAACCTGTAATCAACCTGTACCATAAACCAGTGCATCAACCATGCACCAACCTGTAAGCAACATGTACCATAAAAAAGTGCATCCAACCATGTGCCAAGAATGTACCAATCATGTGTCAACTACTCATCAACTATGACTCATCAATATGTACAAACATCATCAATTAAACACCTCATGTATGTGCGCCAACTCATCAACTACTTGTCTCAACCATGTACTCAACATGTACCTCAACCAAAATCCCTCATCAATTTCATCATCCCAATCTGATTTGTATCTCTTTAATAGACCTGGTGTATATTATCACATTCTTGCAAACCTTCCTTGACTTTAAAAATAAGAGACTAGCATTTTCATCAAACTTTTCTTTAGTCTCACATGCCTAGTTTTGGATTAGTCAACAACCCTAAATTGAAGTAATCATAACTTTGAACATGTAATGTATAAAGATATGAAACTGATACACAATGTTCTTCAATGTGTTTTACGCAATTCATACAAGTGGCACTACTTGGAACCTCTCAAAAAAGGAGTTATAGCAAAAATGGTATACCTTACTGAATTCTGGCTTATTCTAGAGAGCGACCTTGTAGAGCGTGCCCCGTACAAAATATTTGATTAAATGATATAAAAATATTCAATAGTATACTACAGAGTATACCCTAACCAATACAGTTTTTCTCATGGAATTTGGATCTGTTATGAAGAAGTTATGACGTTTTTACCCAAAACACCCGATTTTGACTAGTTTCAGGACTGGCCACAAACCCTATTTTCCACATAGTGTAACTCCAAAAATACAACGACCCATAAGATTAATTTTTAACCATATATACTTGGATATGTTTCCTCACTTTCATAGAAATGTCAAGATCTGAATCATTATAGCAAAAAAGTTATAGCAAAAATGGTGAGATGACCTGAAAATAACATACCTTAGAAAACATTATCAAAAGAATTTATCCTTCCTTGCATTTCGGCCTTCTTTTCTTCACTTTCCTCAGAATTTCATCTTAGATATCATTTTTATACCTAATACACCTATATATATTCAATATTCTCAAGTGTGATTCAAATGAGAGAGCCTTACCTCTTATTTATACTCTCCAAGTAGCTTCCTTAAAAAAATCTTCTAGGTCACTTGGCCCCACTTTCCTTATTTTAGGGTTGGGTCCACTTCTAATTTCTCCATTAAAATTATTATTGAAAAAAATTATTTTGTATTCACTTTGAATTATAATATACTCATCACTTTACTTTATTATTTACCTTTTAAAATCTCTTAAACCACTTTGATTACTTTGACCTTTTGGGCTTTCTAGATGACATATGAGAGTCCTCCAACTTCGTAAGGCCATAACTCTCAAACCATGAGGAGTTATGTGACATTCTACATACCACCAAAAATGGCATGAAATTTACTATCCATATAGAATATTATTATCTAAAAATATATCATAACTCATACCGTTAACCATCAAACAAGCTTGGGTCCATTACCCAAACTTGGGGTCTCCAACTTCTCATGGCCATAACTCTCTAACCGTGAGGAATTATGTGACGTTCCACATACCACCGGAAATGACATGAAAAGAACTATCAATATAGGATATTTTCCCTGACAAATTCACTTTCCTTCATCTCATTATTCCACAATTAATCATCGGTTCTCTTACTCCACAAAGCATCTTCCCGTGAGGGCTTTCACCATAAGGGGACTACTTTGGAGTTCATCCATATTTACTTCTTATTAACCATGAAAAAACAATAATAATTCATATTTACATCAAACACTATTGGGTCCATTACCCAAACCTTTGTGCTATGGGTCTTTCTTCAAGGGTTGACATCATTGACAACCAACCTTAATCAACAACCAAAACCTATGACAGGGTCAAACGTTCCTTTTTCTAGGATGGTATGAAACAGGACATTCGTAATTTTGTAGTCGAATGTGATGTGTGTCAATGCAACAAGGGAGAAATAGTCAAATCTTCGGGCACACTACAACCGCTCTCGATTCCACCTACTATTTGGAAGGATATCTCTATGGATTTTATTACCAGCTTACCCAAATCGGGAAATAAATCCGTCATCATGGTGGTTGTTGATCACCTTTCCAAGTATGCTTATTTCTGTGCCCTTCAACACCCGTTTATATCATCCATGGTGGCTCAAATAGTCATGGATCAGGTATTCAAGATTCATGGCATGTCACACTCTATTGTTTCTAATCGTGACCCAACTTTCACAAGAAATTTTTGGCAAGAACTATTCAAGATACAAGGCACAAAATTGCATCTCAGCACAACTTATTATCCCCAGAATGATGGCCAAACAGAAGTTGTCAAGAAGTGTTTGGAAACATATTTGAGGTGTTTTGCCTTGGAAAAGAAAAATCAGTGGGCTCAATGGTTACCCCTAGTTGAATGGTGGTACAACACTTCATACCATACAGCTACACGCATGACTCCTTTTGAAGTGGTATATGGATAGAAACCACCTTCAGTTCTCTCATACTTACCGGTTGCCTCGAAGGTTCAGGTGGTTGACCTAACACTTACAGCTTGAGAGGCCATTCTCCGTACCCTCAAAGAGAATTTGGTCATGGAACGGAATCACATGAAGCAACAAGCAGATCAAGGTCACTCTGAACGTCAATTTGCAGAAGGGAATCAGGTGTTTCTTTGACTGCAACCTTACAAGAAAACTTCCCTCAAGGCTGAGCATTGTCAGAAGCTAGTGCCCAAATTTTATGGTCCTTGTATCGTGCTCAAATGTGTGGGCCAAGTCGTCTATCAGTTATCGTTGCCTAGCCATTCAAAGCTACATCCTGTTTTTCATGTTTCATGCTTACAGAAGGTGATTGGAGCTAAGTGCCAAATTCAAACCAACCTTCCAAAGTTAGCTGAAGAAGGATCCATTTGGATACAACCAGAAGCAGTTTTGGACCAGCGTAAGTGTCGCCTACATCAGAGAACCATCAAGGAAGTGCCAGTCCAGTGGAAAGATACAACTCCAGCAGACGCCACTTGGGAACCAGCTACCATTCTACAAAAAATTCCTCATCTCAAGCCTTGAGGACAGGGTTGTTTTTAAGGGGGCAGACATGTTAGGGTCCTAACCTGCACATAGGTAGAATAATATATTCCGATGTAATAAAGGTCAATATTAATAAGGCCTTTCAATAAAATAGAATAAGGCAGATGTAAGAAGACCTAATAGAAGCTTCCTCTTCTAGAAGGATCTTCCTCTAGATGCTTCTTTTTAGTATAAATAGGAGTCGAGGGTATGAGAACCCTAGCTTAGATATTATTGTAATAGAGATCTTTTCAACTAGAGGTTTCCCCCTCGAAGAGGCCCATGATCATTGCTTTCAGATTCAAAGTGTTATTTATGTTGTTATTCTTATATCATTTCCGCGTTATTGTGGTGAATGTTCTGGTTATATTGTTGTTATTCTTCCATTACTAGCATTTTATTTTGCCATTACCTTTGCACGTGGATCGGACTGTCGATTGTTTCCCCGGGAATCATTGTCGTAATTGGTAACCTTAGTGGCCTATCTCTTTAGGTTCTTTACATGAGGTGACTGTGGAGGGGAAAGTCTTCATGGTACCTGGAATCGACGTTGGCCAAACTCACTCGGGCTCCTTGGAGGGTATACCCACAATTATGTGTGGGAGATTGCACCAGGGTGTAATTCCATTAATTGGTCATCAACATAAATTTTCCACCCGATCTGTCTTAGCCCCTTCTTACATTATTCCCATGACATTGGATTTCATCACCAACTAGTGTGTTCATCGTAAGAAGGTTTTGTTTGTTTGTTTTCTTACTAGATTTTTAGCGTGTGTTGTTTGTTTTCCTTAGTAGACTCTAGGTTGGATTTTTATTTAATGGCATTGGTTCTCGAAACAACCAATGAAGGAACCCCTTTTCCAGGGGAACCTTTTGTTTTTCCTTCTTACGAAAACATTGATCCTCCTCACGTCACTACTCTGAGCCTTCCATGTCTCACCATTGGATTACCGGTATGGTTGTTTTCCACTCAGGTAATCTCGAATGTAGCAAGTCCTTCAATTGTGAGAAATTCCCCCCAAGAACAACAACCTCATGTTGATCCTTCACCTTCTTCACCAATAAGATATTCTTCACCTTCTCCACTTGCAAGGTCTTCTTCTGTTTCATCTTCTTCGTTGAGTGAAAGCTCTAAAGCTAGTAACTCGATGGATAAGAAGAAGAAAAGGAAGAATAAGAAGAAAAAAATAAGCAAGGGTCCAAACTTCCAACCACTGCCAGACATGTTGGAAGACAACTAGTTATTGATAATCATGCTGGGAATGTTGATGGTTCGAAGACAACCCAAACCCGTAAGCCCAGGTACCCTTGCAGGCTTTGTAAGGGTAGCCATCTTCTTAAGGATTTCCCTGGTCTATCCAAGGTTATAGAAGCATGGTATACTCACCCTCACCAACCCGTGTCATCAACCTCTGAACAATGTGTTGCTGACCTCCTATCAACTAGTCAGGATATCGTTGGGAAGAAGAAAATTAGAGTGAAGTTCCATTGTATGTTATGCAGAGGGAGTCATCAAACTCACCTTCTCCCTCGTATGGAAGAAGCCTTGAAATTAATGGAAGACATGACTATTTCAAGACCACAACTTCCAGCTTCTTATCACAAGCTTAATCTCGACCCACCTGTAGTTGATGGAATGATCAATCTAGTCCCTTCATCAGTCAATCTAGTTTATAATGTAGTCAATCTAGTCACGTACTTAATTGAACCAGTTGACAAAGTGGTTGCTCCGATCCCATCCTCGGTCGATCCCACTCTCCCGTTAGAGAGTGAGACCCAAGCGTTTGATCCCTTTCCACCCGTCGACCCCATTCTCCCCTTGGAGGATGCAACTCAAGTGGTCGATCTGATCTTGTCATCGGTCGACCCTACTCTCTAGCTAGAGAGTAAATCCGATTTTTCTCACGTTTTTCTCATTGATACAGAATCTACTGTGCTTGAGGGTATTCCTCCTTTTCCTGTGGAACTCGCTCCAATTAATGAGTCCATCCTTTTTTATTGGGGTGCACTAACTAGACCTCGCCTTCCCTCTCACATGCCTTTAAAGATTACAGTACAATTATTTGGTCGAGATGTTCCTCAGAAGCTAATAGACGAAGGGCTTTCCATTAGTATTTTGTCCTCTATTGCTTGGCAAGATTTCGTTTATCCTCAGCTTGTGTCAGTTACCTAGGATTTGTTATCTTTTAACAGAAGAATCAGTCACCCTTTAGGGATCCTTCCTCATTTTCCCATAACTTTGGGAGGGAAACCTATATTTATTGATGTTATGGTAGTCCAAGACCCCTTGGATTTCGATATACTCCTTGGGAGAGATTATGTCTATGCCATGAAAGCTATCATGTCCACTCTTTTTCATGTGATATATTTCCCTCGAGATGGAAGAATTGTGACTATTGATCAACTTTCATTCGTTGGCCCTGACTTGACCATCAACTCAATGACCTCCCTAAATGGTTCTTATATGCAAACGGTATCGCCCCCGCCACATTTCAATTATGTGGTGTTGACTCCCATGCTTTCAACTACCGATGTAAATGAACCTCTCATTGTACGCTCAATATCTTATGACTTGGATATGGTAGTTGACATGGTAATATCTTTGGTAGAGCTATTGGAGCCTGATCGCCTTACCCCTATCGCGACCCTCAACATGTGTTCCTTCCAAAGTGTGTTTCTTCCGTCCAGTGAAGATATCTTGGAAGCCATGACCGATTTTTGTCCCTTGACATGTTGTCCTTCTAGAGCATTGTCCTCTTGGAAGCCATGATCAAGAAGAGAGTTTTGAGCATGGTTTTCTGATTTCAAGCTCATTAAAACTGAAACCAACTTTGAGCATGGTTTTATGATTTCAATCTCATTAAAAAATGAAACCAACTTTGAGCATGGTTTTTTGATTTCAAGCTCATTAAAAAATGAAACTAGCTTTGAGCATGGTTTTCTAATTTCAATTTCATTAAAAAATGAAACCAGCTGTGAGGATAGTTTTCGCGTCTCTGTAGCAACCTTGTTAAAAAATGAAAAAGATCTTACGAGCATAGTTCCTACTTTTTTTTTCAATCTCATTAAAAAATGAAAGAGGTCTGGGGATTGAACCTAGATTCACGAGCATAGTTCTTCTCCTGTGTCAAGCTCGTTAAAAAATGAAACAACTTCCCCCTCTTCGATTCAGTCAAGTACTTTGTTACGTATAGTATTTTAATCTTCCTTTCCTTCGCCTGTGCTATTCGATGAAATGAAGCTTAGGGGGCAATTCTTATAATCTCTAGACTTCATGCTGAAGTTAAGCCGCTAGTTTCTTAAGCTGGGGGCTAAGTACCAACCATCCTTGGATAATGCGTTGGGAAGTTCAAGCATAGTTTTCTATGGTTCAAGCTTGTGTAAAAATGAAACCACCTACCTCAAGCATAGTTTCCTCTGGTTCAAGCTTGTGTAAAAATGAAACCAGGACCAAGCATAGTTTTGTTTAGTTTTAAGCTTGTGAAAAAATAAAATCTATCCCAAGCATAAAAAAAAATTGTTTTAAACTTGCATAAAAATGAAAACAATCCCAAGCTTAGTCTTTGTTCTTTCTCATTCTCGTAAATCAATGAGAATGTAATTGAGTAGAATTTTATCACTTTTTCAAACTCGTAAAGGTTATACGAAAAAGGAACCCTCTGGAGTTCCCTTTAAGCTCTTTTCAGACTCTCTAAACATGAAAAGATTGTCGAGTATTCTTTTATCACTTTTTCGGACTCGTAAAGGTTATACAAAAAATGAACCCTCTGGAGTTCCCTTTAATATATTTTCATACTCTCTAAACATGAAAAGATTGTTGAGTGATCTTGTTCTTTTCACGCTCATTAAAGTGTTTTAAGAAAACATTTGTTGAGCGAAATACTTTACGAAAAAGGACATTTTTGGAGTTTCCTTTAAGTGTTTTTCAGACTCTTTGAATATGAAAACCACTGAGTTACTTTCTTTGGACTCGTAAAATAAACATTGAAAGGCCCATATGGGAATGAACCATTCCTTCCTAGGGTTCGTTAAATATACTCTGAGGGACTTATCTGAAGGATGAGCTTACAGTTCAATCATATGTTATCCTCCTCAAGATTGTGTAAAAATAAAGAGGTACTCACCAGAAATGGTGGGGGGAGAAATTGGAAAAGAAATGTATCTAAACCTGTATTCTATGGAAGAGTCGCCTTTGAACATGAAACCCTTTCACTCACTTTGTGTCTAGGTTGGGAAATCCAATTTTCTCTTGATCATACTCCTTTAGAAGATTACAAATTGGTTTTTGATCCCTGTTTTTGAGTCAGTGTTTCCAAGACAGTTGTCATGTCATCGATATGTTCAAATATAAATTAAACCCAGAAATCCTTCTATTGCGTCAGCCATTTCTGCAGTCCTTAATCCTTCTATTGCATCGACCATCCCTGAGTCAGTCTCGAATCACTTGTTACTATGATCTACTTCAAATCTTGTTACCTGTTTCGTGTCATTGATGAGGGATACATTAAGTCCCTCCTATGAAAAGTCTTTTCCTATCGAATTGAACTCATTATCCAGGAATTAGACTTAGAAACTAATTGGTATCTTGGAGATTGCATGCCTCAATGGCAGGTTTCCTTGCTTTCGAAAATGATTTTCATTATTGACCCCTGATTGAGAGATTCCACTGAGTGTTCGACTTCAGCTCATTAATTCGCACCCGTTGGATTGTACTGGTGTACCTTGGGATTCATTGACATCAATGGTGATTTACCTCACACTTGTTAATGGTATACACTAATGACCATTAATCAAGTGGTTTCTACCATGTTCGACTTCAGCACATGTATTCGCATGGTTAGATTCATACTATAGAGTGATGGAGATGAATAACTTGGATCTTTTCGGATAGATTCAGGTTGTGTTGGAGTATATTCAGATTGTATTGGTGCATAGATCTAGAGTGTATGTCTCATGGCTTTATTCATATTTGAGTCTTTAACACATAGATCCACGGTGTATTTTTGGTGGATATGTTCAGATTTGAGTCATAATGGCATGGATCCAGAGTGTATGTTCGGTGGCCATGACCTGTATTACTTAACATGAATCTTTGCATGTCGACATTTATGATTTGATTCATTTATATTCAGAGTATGGGAATGCCTACCCCTTAGTGATGATATATTATTGTGCTGCATTTCCTTGTTTGTTGGCAGGTTTTCGATCGATAGTTCCTTGTTCCCTACACACACTCAACAAAGTATTTCAGTTATCACTCTGTTTTAACTTCATACTTTGGGAGCCTCTCTGTTACACATTATTTTTGTCACCCCTATGACCATTAATGATGTAATCCTATCCTTTGTTTTTAGAAGGATCAGTGGCATGAATTCTTGAAGAAAGAAGGGAGAAGAACTTTACCTAAGAGATGAAATCATATTTTCCTTTGTAAAAACCCTAGTAAGGAGGATCGTCGCACCCTGTCCAGTTCTAGGGGTATGACGATCCCAGATTGTCTCATGCTACACTATACTTAGCCTGTGACGTCATCACACTCTGCTCAGTTCTAGGGGTGCGACGATTTTCGTATGTGGGAAAAACGAGCATCTTCTCAATGCTTCTAGAAGTAGAAGCTTCTATGGTGAGGTGTGTTGGTTGTGGAGCCTGATTATCTTCCTCATTTAGAGGTCTTTTAATTTCATCCATGTTTATACCCCATGAAGTATTTACACCCCAAAAGTATGTACACTCTTCCACACAGGGGAGTGCAAAGGGGGGGTACCCCCTCTGCGGGGTCTGGGGGCAAGCGGGCCCCCAGCGAGGGTTCGGGGGCGAAGCCCCCGAAGCAAAAACTGCCTTATAAAAGTATATTGTAATTTCATTGTAAATCTGGACCATTCATTATAAGGTCACATATCTAACGGTAGAGATTATGTTAGGGTTTATTTCCCTAGAAGGCAACCCTCTTTTATGAGGGAAATGTATTGTGGCTATGGTTGGTGGTGAATATTGTATTCTGAGAGAGGAGATTGTGAGAGAAAGAAGAGGAAGTTATAGCGGGTTTTGATGTAGGCTGTATCCCTTCATTTGCTGGATAATAATAAAGGAAGGACCTGGAAATTTCTCTAGTGGACGTAGCCCACACTGGGTGAACCACGTAAATCTGTGTCTCTCTTGTATTGTGTGTGTTCTATGTTTTGTTTCTGCATTTGTTTTATTTTATTGCTCCACGGTCCTGTTTTTCTAACAATTGGTATCAGAGCATAAGGTAACTCGCAGGAAAAGAGGGTTCCTAGTTCAAGTGGGAGCAATGTCAGAAGATGGAAAGTTTAGGGTCGAGAAATTTAATGGCCAAAACTACCAGTTATGGAAGATGCAGATGGAAGACTATTTATATCAAAAGGATCTATTCCTACCATTGAGCGGAGTAGCAAAGAAGCCAACGGCCATGAAGGATGAAGAATGGGAGATTCTTGACAGAAAGGCTCTAGGAACGATATGGCTAAGCCTAGCAGCGTCGGTGGCTTTCAATATTTCGAAAGAAAAGACAACGAAGGGTTTGATGGACGCGTTGGCCAAATTGTATGAAAAAGCCTCGGCGTCGAATAAGGTATTTCTAATGAAGATATTATTTAATATGAAGATGTCAGAAGGTGGGTTTGTTGCAGATCATTTAAATGAATTTAATATGGTTACTAATCAACTAAGTTCTATAAAAGTGGACTTTGATGATGAGGTTAGGGCTCTTCTAATCTTGTGCTCATTGCCAGAAAGATGGAATGGCTTGGTCATGGTTGTAAGTAACTCTGTCTCTGGTTAAAATACTTTAAAATTTGATGATGTTGTTGGTGTTATCCTCAGTGAGGAAATGCGACGGAAAAGCACAGGTGAGACATCAGGAAATGCATTGAACATGGAGAAAAGGGGAAGACAAAAGGATAGAGGAAAGGGCTCAAGAAACCGCGGAAATTCTAGGAAGGGCAGATCCAAATCCAGACTTGGAAATATACAGTGTTGGAATTGTGGGAATAAAGGACATCTGAAGAAAGATTGCAGAGCTCCAAAGAAACAAAGAGATGGACATCATGAGAGAAATCAGGAAGAAAATGTAATAGGTGATGTGTTACAAGATGCTTTGATTCTTTCTGTAGATAATATTTTTGAGTCTTGGGTAGTAGATTCAAGAGCTTCATTTCATGCCACACCCCATAGGAAACATTTTCTAGATTATGTTCAAGGTGATTTTG
>ML781869.1:863849-879321 GCA_009831015.1 Picea engelmannii | reverse complement strand
TTCAATCTTCTCACCAAGACCCTTCATGGCATTTACAAGTTCTTCAACTCTTAAAAAATACTTGCTAATTGTTTCATCTTCATTCATCTTTAGTTGTTCAAATTTCAATATGTATGTTTGAATTTTGGCATCTTTTACTTTCTCATTTCCTTCATAATTGCTAATAAGTTTATCCCACATTGCTTTGGTAGTTTCAAGATGAATCACGCAAGTCCATTCAATATAGCATTCATTCCCTTAGAATTAAAACTAAACTCTAACTTATCATCCTTGGAAGCTAGCACAACAGGCTTTATATATCTAATCTCTACTACATCCCAAACATCAGCACCCAAGTCCATTAAGTATGTTCTCATTCTAATCTTCCAGAAGGCAAAATTTGTTCCATCAAACAGAGGGGGCTTAGTGGCTGAAGTCCCTTCATGACTTGTCATGTTTAAGCTTGCAGATCTACCTTTTAATAAAAGGAACCCTCTCTGATACCAGTTGTTGAAATTACTATGACAACTGAGAGGGGGGGGTGAATCAGTTGTTATTGTGCTTAAACAATATTAAGTCTATAAATACATTCTTAATCTTTCTTCAAGTGATCATCAACATTATACAGCATATGGACAATAAAAATAATGAGCATCAGTCACACATAAGATATGCACAGAGACAGATTTTCACGAGGAAACCCATAAAGGGAGAAAACCTCTTCTTCTTTGAAATGATAGGAAGTCTTTTAAGTTATGTACATCATCTATAATTGAGCACCAACTCAATGTGAGGCTGCTACCTCTGTTTTACAAGCTTCAACTTGTTTGAGAGCACTGACTCTCTTGTTTCTCTAGCACCCACTAGAAGGAAGCACCAACTCCCCTAATGTTCCAGCACCAACTGGATGGAAGCACCAACTTCTAGTTACACAAGCTCCAACCTGTATAATAGAGAACACTTGTTCTCCCTTGCACCACCCTGCCACCCAGGTTTCTCTGGCTACAACCAAAAGGAAGCTGCAACTCCCTATGTTCAAGCACCCACTTGAACCTTTGAGGACAATGGTCCTCCCTAGCACCTCCCTACCACCCTAGAATATAAATGAATGATTGAATAACCAACAAGACAGATAAATCAATTCTTACCACTTCTTCTATGTTTTGTAAATCTAGTTTGCTTCTAACTGTTCTGCAATTCTTCTCTTCCTCTGTCTGCAATTCTGCTCTGCTTCAAGCATGTTCTGCAATTCTTCTCTTGCTTCTGTCTATTCATCATATGTTACTCATCTCTGAGTTTTATCTCACACTACGCATACTATCACCTTCACTTTCTTACAGTTCAACTAATTTATTTTTTCATATAGAGCAACCAACCACGCACAGTCTCTGTGTGTTCCTTTTATGTCCAATTACCACTTTTGTTACACCTCGAATCTTCTTGGGTAAAAACGCCTTGGCGACTGAATCGCCAACCGATCAAGAATCATGAATCAGTTTTTCTAATTGAATCATAACTGATTGATTAATTGTGAAGTGCAACAGTATCCCTCTGATCATGTTCAAATTCACCTGCACCGTTGGATTGAATCCGTAGGGTATTGCATTTATTTCTCCATTTTGCATTTCGGCATTTCAGCATTCCTGTGGTGAAGATTTCGATACTCAACATCGCGAATGTCGAGACTCTGAGATGGAGCTTAGCACCTCTAGCTTCTTCCTCCATCTTCCATCAATGTGCCCAATGGTTGTGACTACGTGATTATCCATAAAGCGCTTTCGCGATTTCGCATTTCATGAATCTAGAGATGAGGCATATCGACTCTCCAAGTCGCGATCCCCGAAACCCTGAAATGGAGCTTTTCTCTTTGAGCTCTTCTCTATATCTCTTTGACCATGTGACCAACAACGTTGACCAAGCGCTTATCCATGAAGTGCTTTCGTGATTTCTCATTTCATGAATCTGGAGATGAGGCATCTCGACTCTCCAAGTCGTGATCCCTGAAACCTAGAAAAGGAGCTTAGTTAGGTTGACTCCTTCCCTTCTCATGACCACCGACGGTGACCACAGGCTGTGCCAAAAGATGCTTCATATTTCGCGAGTTTATAAACTTCATCGAGTCTAATCGACGGTTGAAATCTCCATAAATCCGACGGTCCAGATCTTATCGCGATCTCGCATCTCACGAGTTTCCACACCATGCTCCGTTGACTCCAAGTCAGCAAAATTCCAATCACTTGCCACTTGTCCTATGTTTCGACGCTCCAACTTTCGGTATCCGAAACCCTGAAATGGGGTTGGATCAACGGTCCACATCAAACCTCGATCTGATGGCTATAATTATTTTGCGATTTTGCATATCATAATTTTGGCATTCTTATTGCAAAGTGTTTCAACACTCCAACTTTCGTTATCCAAAACCCTGAAATGGGTTTGGATCAACGGTCCACATCAAACCTCAATCTGACGACTATAATTATTTCGCGATTTCGCATATCGCGATTTTGGCATTATTGTTGCAAAGTGTTTCGACACTCCAACTTCCGGTATCCGAAACTCTGAAATAGAGTCGGATCAACACTTTGAGCTTGCCATTCAATCATCGTTGTTGGTCTTCCTTTCCTGCCTATTTTCCTTCAAATGAACAAGCACGCTCTTGCACTCTACGTACACTTCTGCACTTTTCTCTTCTGAACTTTCATTGTCCCTATTTTTCTTTCGCTGCATACTATGATCTTGCCATCAATGACAAGCACGCTGCATACCCTGATCTTGTCATCAAAGACAAGCACACCTACCTGTAAACATGCCAACAAAAAGGATATCTTATAAAGTCTTAATAAGGTTGTACTCATGTGAAAACGGTCACCTGATCAAAGATTAGAAATATTTAAGTCTCTAAGATTTTTGAATCAAAGAATACAAAGAGAAAGCAAATAAAAATAAGAAACTTGATAATCAAGAAGTAGGCTTACATGGAAATAAGATCCCTTTCAAAACCTATGACTACTCGTTATGTTCCCATCTAGCATATCTGAAATCCTTTATTCTATCCTACTTTGCAATCCCTAATCTTAAATCTTCACAGAAATAAATAATCCTCCAATTTTAACTGAAAGAAAGTATGTCTAAGATAATCTTGATTACTTTAGCGCTTCTATCAGATTTGAACTGATTAGTTTCTCTCAAGGAAAATCCCTGGAAAACAAAAATTCTCTCGTAATAACTTCCCTAGAGGCGAAGTTGTTTTGAAGGTCAGGAGAGGATTAGTCCAGAGTAAATAAAAGTGGCTTGAAAGACCATCATTGCTAAATTATAAACAGATATCATCCCTCATATGTTGTATACAAATTGATTTCCCCCACTTCAGAAATATTAAAATATGAGACAGATGGTGAAAGGAAATTCATAATTTGATTGCCCCCATTCTGTCCAAAGAGATGATGAAAGGAAATTCATTTAAATTCAACATGTCACAACTTTGAAGTCTCGATACCCAAAAGGTGTTCAAAAAGTCCTAGTCACCGTACATGTATGCCTTCCTAATCTTTGCCACGTTATTATGGGTAGTGGTCAAACAAAATTTTAATAAAATTAATTTGCCAATGTACGAAATAGTAAATACCTAAAAACCTAAAACCCAATTAAAAGTTAAATAATAACTTCGCATGTTTGGAGTTCGAATATTCGCCATTCATGACACTCTAAGTTCATGAAGTCCGAACTTTCGAAATGCCTTTAGCACTAAGCAGGGTTTATTAAAATTAAAGATAATTATCCTATGATTAATCGCTTCATGATTTCGAGTTTCGGGGATCCTATCTCGAGATATTACCAAATATCCCGAAGTCTGAAAACCCAAAAAGACTTAAAAGTTAAATATGATTAGTTAATGCGTTAAATACTATTATCTCATGATTAACTTTTCACTAAATCATAGCTCGGGTAAATTCAAATTTTATTCATCCAACCTCCTAATCGAGAACCACCAAAAATTAATGGCATTAATAACGAATATACGACAATGATTTCAAATAAGATCACGGATCACCACCTAGATATTTTCATTAAGGAAAGTGAATACATCGTCAGTAAAGGTATTCATAAATTCGATACACTTAAGGTGAATAACAATATTGGTGTTTGAATTCTAATTTCTCTTTCTCGCAGAACAACAAGTTTTAGCAAGATAATAAATTTACATGTTTCCCTGTAACAGGTAGCATAGTTATGAGATTACTACTATCACGGCTCCACGGAAAATAGCTAAAGCAGCTGGTGAAAGAATGAACCCGAACGCAGATGTCCTCTATGACACCTCACTGAGAGCTATAGATAACGTGAAAACCTATATGCAGGTGTTTGATATTATACAACACGGGTTGATTAATTTCCTGGAAGAATCAGGCTATGAGGTGACCGAAACTCAGGAGACAAAGCTCAAATATATAGCTCAATCAGAACTGCATAAAATAGCCGCACGACCAAGGCTCATGCCGTATAATGACATGATAAGATGGGCCCTGGAGAACATTAACGTCTCAACAAGGAGCATCCACAATTCACAAAAAGTTGTTGTTGGGTATTTTCGACCGGAGCATATACAGGTGATGTACAAATTATCCCCAGTTTTCAAACATAGTTACAATGTCACTTTCCTAAAAGAGTTCGAAGAAGAAGAGTGCTGGAAAGAACTACCTTGACTTAATCAAATACTGGTGGGCACGCCCTGAGAAATTCAGAGCAGACACCCATGGCATATATACCACTGCATCATTAGATGTTCATATGATGTATGTGGCCATGATGTTATGTATAATTTTTCAAGAAAGAAAACTTTGCTCACTTCCTGTTACCATGGGTACCAATCATGCATGAAGTTGAAAAAGGTTTTTCTTTCAATTGGGCCAAGATATTATCAGACATTTTGGCTAAGGAAATCACAAAGTATTATTCATTGAAATCCAAATGACAACCAGACCCTTTATACATGTCGGCATACATTATGGATGCCATTTGTTTTATGATGTCGCTTCCTTTGATGAGCTAGAGATGGACTTCGTCCAGTGCTAATTCCATACATTTATATCACTCCAAGTTGTGGGAGGATGAATCAAAAGATTTATTTTACGAAATATACAACTATGTGGTGGTTTCGGTGCATAACGCTCTATGTGGTTGCCCACCCCCCATGATTTTAGACAAGATCATGACCAACCTAGGGAAAATATCAGACTAGTATATTGAGGAACATTTATCCTACATCAGGGTTTATGGGTGTTCAGTTCCCCCACATGCTTTACCAAAGATTCTACCAGATCAACTGGTGTGCCGAGAGGTAGCATATCAAATTGTGACAGGGGGAATCAATAAATAATTAAAAGCAATGTAGAAAAAGGTATGGTTGACCTTCCCTTTACAAATTGGTATGTTCTCATTGTTAGATTTTGGCCACTTGAAAGTGGAGGCCGCAGCTCTAGAAGACATTAATCTGGGTGATATTGAGTTAAAGAAGCATGATCCACAGAAGATCGTGACAAACCACCTAGCTCTATACAATCTAAAGATATACGAGCATGAAGATTCCCCACAGGATGAAATATTCTGGGGAGTAAGGTCATACCAGGAAGTGTTGAACAGAGTTCAAACTCTGGCTCCAGATCAATTAGCTGAGTTCTACAATTTCTAGAGACATAGAAGAAATAGTTTGCCTAAATGCTTACAGGGAGAAACCCAGACACCTCCATCTACACAGGAAGTTATGAATCAAGTTTTAGAAATGGGAGGTTATAGAAAACAGGATGCTCAAGGGAATCCAAAGAAAACTAAAGTTTTAACGCAGAAGGGGGATATTTTATTATCAAATACACCAGGCGATCAAGAAAAATATCAATCTGAAGCTTTGATAAAAAAGGGACAGGATAAATCATTGTCCACACCAAATAAACTGGCTACTAACACAATAGGGCAACATTCATTCACCCAAATAGTTATCCCTATTAAATCATTAACACCTTTACAGTGAATCCAAGGAAATATGAATGTCTAATTCATATTCATAGAAGACCTTACTCTAATTGTCACAGAAGAAATTCCTCCCTCAAAAGTGTTTTTCAACAAGAAGAGGAGGGCCATAGTTAAAAGAGAGACACATCAAAAGGATGGTGCAACTGTCAAAAGACATAGAGTGTTGTATGATGGAAAGGCATTAGATGAGACAAAATTCGCTATGGAGATGGCAGGATCATTGAGAGATTTTGCGACGACAAATCAGTGTTCGGTAGGAAATCTTGTGGAGCAACTGGAATAGAGAAATATGTTAGTAATACAGTTGCAGGACCAGATGGAAACCATGGAAAGAGATGTGAGAAATCAAATGAATAAGGATTTTGAAAACATCAGAGCCTGTGACAGACAAGAAATTCAACAACTCAAAACTAGCCTTGATGAAAATTCACAGGCCAATAGAGAATTAGCCACTCAACAAGAAGAATTGATCAAACAACTTCAGGCCAAGGTACATTTGGCTGAAGTTACAATAGTGGAGATGGCATCTTTCCAAGCTCAGGCATTGGAGGTGCATGAAAAGATGAAATTAGCCCAGCAAAACCTTTTTACGAAAGTGGAATCTATTCAAATTGTTATCGGGTGGCATACCTTTCTCTAAATAAAATTTACATTAAAGAGAGAGAAGCCACTACATCTCGACATACATTCCAGGAGGACATTTTAATAGCAGCAAATGATAAAGTAGCAAAGGTCCCTCGATTGTCTCTTTCCAAGCAAACCTGAGGCGACATAATCTTGAAGACTTGGGAGACAAATTTGGCTAAAAGAAAAAGATTAGCCAGGGAAGTAAATAAAGCTTGTGAAGAAGCATTGTCTTCACTCGACAAAGGGTTATTGGACGTTGAAAGAGATAGCATCTCTGAGGTTTTGGGTCAGATTGATATAGTGAAAAAACAACTCAATTCTAAGACAAATATAGAAGAAGCCTGAACGACCATCCAGCAATTGAAACAAATCGACCTTATCAAGATCAACAAGTGGATAGTAAATCCTAGTTTACAGCTACAAGATGTATCTTTGGAAGAAAGGAAAATACAGGATAGGTTGCCTCATATAGAAAAGAAGCTGTATGTTTTTTAGGAAAATGAAACAACGGAACCTTCCAGGTTAGTAGTGCAGTTAGTAAGCAGATGTATCCAGTGTGTCGAACATGGGAAAGCCAACACATCTGGAAATAAATGAGAAAATCTGAGCATAATATTCACACAAGTCATAATCAGGTGCCAACTGTTTCCAAGCTGGAAGATATGGAGAAGAAACGTCTATGCGTGCAGACGAAGAGACAGAGAAGGTGTAGATGTAACCTTTCAGTTTTTCATGTTGTGATATTTAATACTTTCTATGAGAAGTCCAGTCGTTTCAGGTTGAGACATTTTGTATAAATACATAAATCAAAGACTTATTCCAAGCTGCTTCTTTCCGATTGTAACAAAGAATACTCTCCTTATAGAGTATTAATAGAAGTGCAGACAAAGATTCCAAGTTTTGTTCAAATCTGGGTTATGTGTTCCTTTGTCTTCCATTGCTCATTTTCTTTATGTATTCCTAAATAAATGTTGATTCCAATTTAGTACTACAACTACTGAAATCCTATTGTATCAGTAATTTATTGAGTAAGTAGCCTTTCCTATGTATTTACTGTGATTAATACAAGACCTTCTTGCTGTGTGGATTGTTGTATTTTTATGCTTTATTCAAGGTTATACTAATCTGTTTTCTTCTACTGCAATAAGGTAGGACTCTTCTGTAATTGATTCCCTGCTTTGTTTCACAGTTTTTTTATTTTCCCTCACTTCATTTATTATTTTGATTTATCTCATATACGAAATACGACCTTTGTGTTGCTACAAGGTTAGTTTCATTAAGGAATTTTTCTCATATAACTGAGGTAGGAAAAGCATTTTAAAACACACTCTCAAACAAATTTCCTGATGCCTAACATTATCCTTTGAGCCTTAAGTTTAATCTCAGGACCAACATTATCCATCAATATGCAAGAGAAACACTCCACAAAAAGTAGTGGACCACTTCCTTCCACCAATAGAAAATTAAACCATAACAAATGCAAGAGAGAGAAAATTCCCAAGAGTAGTGAAACTTTTAGCCAAGTACTTCTCACAATGGGAGAGTTATGTTATGAAATGAGATTCAAATGATGTCTATTTATACAAAATTTCTAAAACGTAGTTTTTCCACTTAGTTATGGTAAACCACAAAGTAAGGGGTCAACAACCCTTAGTTTTCCCCTTTACAAATTCAAATTTCATTTTTACACATTAGAAACCCTAAAATAAGATGATGTCACCCATTTAGGGAAAAGTTTTGGCATATTTAAGAAATTATTGGGGTTGGGGATGGAAAATTTGGCCTTCAAAGACCTTCTCCTCATGCGTTATAGCCTTTTCCCATAATTCAACGTGTTCTCGCCATCAAACGATGCCAAGTGTCAATGAAAAATAACTCCACCACCATGACTCGAACCCTAAGTGATGCCAAGCCCTTTCTTTGTGACATTTTACCCTCAAGAAGAAGTCATTGGGATAGAAAGGGGTTGAGTGAGGTTATCCATGGTGTCATCTCAGGCCTCCAAAGGAAATTTTCATCATCTGGCATGTGGGCCCTCAGTATCCATCCTCTAAGATTATTTCCCCATGGAATCCCATGATAGGATTGTTCTCCCAAAACTGGTCACTAAACAAGGTCCTGCAAAACAAATGGCTATGCCCTCCAAGGATCTCAAGTCAAAATATCATGGTAAGTGAAAACCACATCTAATAAACAAGGAACCTAAATATGTGCATCAAAACTACCTCATCAAATCAAACAAGTGCTCAAAGACCCTATACAATTGAACAAGTTTGGGTATGCAAGGGGTGTCATTAAAGTCCTATTGGGTAGACCAAAACCCTCAAGTAGGGTATGCTCCCAAGGATGCCCCTTAAAGTTCATGTAGTGGATGATGATGTGGATAGGGGCTTAGACTTCATAGGTTAATGATTTTCATGATATACAAGGGGTCGTATTATCGCATTTTGGTGTGACTTTGTAGAGGGTGTGTTTCAACTACCAATAGTGAATCAATTATCTTGGGGGACAGTAACACAGTGTCACTTGAAATAAGGGTTACACAAAGTGCCATAGGGGTAATCATCAAAGCATTATAACGCACTAGTGTTAGTCTTTCATTCAAGAGAGATATTTGTTATGTGTTTGATCTTTTGCAAGCCTTAAATTATTTTAAGAGAAGTAGTTCATCATTCTCAATACCTATCTAGGCGAGCATCTAGAAGGTTTATATTTTAGGCTTTTATCTTTTTCCAACCACCACCACCCTAGGCCTTCAACCCCTTCTTCCCATGAAATAAGGTACATGCCCTTCTTGGTTCACTAAATTCAATGGGTCTAGAAGAGGGAAATGTGATGGAAATGCAATGAGTGGAAAGTGATAAGTGTGGTCAAGAATAGTATGATGACCCCTCAAGGGACCCCCAGTTGCACCCCTTCCCCAAAATTTGGCCACTTACTACGAAATCAATGACACTCACCAAGGTGAAACAGGGTCAAAAGAATGATGTCCAAGCAAGAATTCTATAATTAAAAGAAGTTGCAATACAACTTGCTTAAATGCCTCAAATATTAGGGTGATTACCTGCCATAATACCTAACTTGTACCACATGGAGCAAGACCCAAGTGCCTTCTAGAAGCTAGTTGGTGTGCTAGATGTCCTGACGATAGATCCAAAATGTGGTGGTAGAGAAGGCTTCCATATGTGAAAGTGGACAATGATAGTCATGTGGACTCTCAACACTCCATGTCTGCAACATGAGGGCCTCGAGACATCATCTCCTTAGTTATCCTACAAAATGGGGTTAACATCTGGCTCCTACTTGGGGACATATGCTCATCATAGAGTGCATGAAAACCACATCATCTCCTGGTAGACCTGTGCCTACACTGAAACAAAAAAATGTAAAATATAGGGTGGTTCTATCACCCTTCGTCCATATACATCAAAACCAAAAATGAAAATATTATAGAAAAGAAAATTTAAGCATTTTTTCAAAAATCTCTAAAATAAGCATGAAATCAATATGCAAGTAGAGAAAAATGAAATATGAAATGCATCTAAACTAACATGAGAAATCAATATGCAAATGAAAGGAAAGCAGAATGACCTACCTACTTACCTGGGCCCTGGGCCCTAAAGAAGTCAAGTGACCTAAACATAAGTTCGGAGAAGAGATCCATCCACTGGTAATGGCATCTTTCTCCCATCCAAAGTTGTCAAATAATACTTTTATTTATTAGACTTCTTCTTGACGATGTAAGGGCCAAGCCATGAGTTGTCATCCTTCTTTTCATACTTGGGCTCGCCCTTCCTTTTGTCCTGCATGATAACAAGACTTCATTTACTGTAATTGATGTAATGTATATTCTCAATGTATGGATAATAAGGAGGTTCTACGTTAATTTCCATTTTGATGGCTTCTTCATGTTCTTTATCTTCTTTCTTCAATATTTGGATAGACCTTGGGTCTTTCCCTTGGAACTTTGCAATTTTTTATTTGTATTCATTTTTCCTTGGGAGGAGCATGTCTATGGAGTCCTCCTGCATAAAGGGAAAGTCTCATGGATTGTACTCAATGGTGTCTGGGACTTCATTAAACTCATCTTCACTTGTATAGTCAAGATCATTGGAATATGTCACATGGTTATCGGCTCGCTCTCAACTCTATAATACCTCAAAAGTGCCATCTCCCATGGGAATTTGTGAATGGGTGAGGTCCATGTTGAAGAAACCCCCATGAGAAGAAGACCAACTTCTTGATAAGAGAATTCCCCAAGCATTTGGAACATCAATCACCACTATATTCATAAGGAGGCTAATATGTGGAAAATCGATTAAAAAGACCTCAACATCCTCACATAACCCATAAACCTGTTACCATGTTTTATAGGCAGTGTATGCTTGTCATTGATGGCAAGTACAGTAGTGATGATGGCTTGAGTATAGGTATAATGTGCCAGGCAGGCACCATAAGTATTTTGGCGAGACGCAAAAGAGCAAGCTCGTGAAGACCAGAAGAGATAGTTCATAGGTGCACGCAGAGTGCAAGAGTGTGCTTGTTCATTTGATGGAAAACAGGTAGGCAAGGAAGATCAGCAACAATGATGACATGGAAAGATCATAAGCATAAACTCCATTTTAGAGTTTTGGATACCAGGAGTTGGAGCAGTCAAGAGTCGAGACTCTTCATCATAGGAGTCTCGAAGTTGCGAAATGTGAAACGTCGAAATCCCGAAGCGAGCTTGTCAAAGACTCCATTTTGGAGTTTCGGATTCCGGGAGTTGGAGGAGTCAAGAGTCAAGACTCTTCATCACAGGAGTCCCGAAGATGCGAAATGCGAAACGCTGAAATACGTTGATATGACTCCATTTCGGAGTTTTGGATACTTGGAGTTGGAGGTGTCAAGAACACTCATGACAAGAGTCCCGGAGTTGCGAAATGTGAAACACCGAAATACCGAAACAGGCACATCAACAAAGACTCCATTTCGGAGTTTCGGATACCGAGAGTTGGAGGAGTCAAGAGTCGAGACTCTTCATCACTAGAGTCCCAAATTTGAAAAATGAGAAACATCGAAATACGTTGATCTGACTCCATTTCAGACTTTCAAATACCGGGAGTTAAAGGAGTGAAGAGTCGAGACTCTTCATCACAGGAGTCCCGAAGTTGCGAAATGCGAAACGTCGATCATTTCGGGGTTTGTGACTTGGAGTGTCAAGATACTTCTCCACAGGAATGCCAAAATGCAAAATCACAAAAGCACTTTATGGATAAACACTTGGTCACAACTGTGGGCATGTGAAGGAAGGAGCTTGCAAGTTGCAAGGCTCCATTTCATGATCGGGAGTTGGAAGAGTCAGAGTGACTCACAACAAATTTGCGAAACATGAAATTGTGAAATGCAATTTCAAATAAGGCTGTGGTCACAACTAGTGGTCACATCTGCAGAAGATGGAGGAAGGAGCTAGTGCAACCAAGCTCTATTTCAGTGATCGCGACTTGGAGTGTCAAGACCCTTCATCATAGGAATGTCGAAATGAAAAATTGTGAAAGTGCTTTATGGATTAGTGTTTGGTTACCACTGGTGGTCACATCGTCGAAGAGTTGTAGAGAAGAGCTCGAAGAGACAAGCTCCATTTCAGATTTTGGGACATGGAGAGTCAAGACTCTTCACCACAAAAATGTCGAAATGCAAAATGGAAAAATCGACGCGAGACCCTGTGCTTGTAATCCAACGGTGTTGGATACTTGGAAATCTGATCGAAGGGCTATTGTTTCTCTTCACAGTTAATCGATCAGTTATGATTCAGTTAGTAGAACTGAATCATGACTCTTGGATAGTTGGCGATTCAGTTGTTGATGTGTTTTCTTGGAGGTTGACAGTGTAAATTCTAGAAAGCACTGATGGTGTCTGCCAGAGGACTCAAAGAGACTTCAGGGCGATCTCCAGAAATGATGAAGTGTCTCAAGGCATCTTCCAGTGGCATGAAGACTGCTCATAGAGGCTATTGATAGATGTAATACCGTCGGAGCCTGAAACTACAACAGAGGGAATGAGCTCGACTATGATAGAGAAGACAAAGAGTCTCAACTGCTAGAGAGGCTAAGGAATATCGACATAACACCCAGTGATGATGGACACATGGGTTGAACAGCCAATGAAGCTGAAGAGTTGCAAGGATGATCAGGAAGAGCCCTCAACATGGGGAGAGCATGTAGAAGCATTGTGAATAGAGGATGCAGAAGATGCACACAGCATATAAATACGCAGAATAGAGAAGAGATGGAGGCAGTTGTTGAGAGTGATTTAGGCATGTAGAAGGAGGCAATATGTAGCAGCTGAAATACACAGAAGAGGAATCATGTATTGAATGGACATGGTGCACAGAGCATAAAAGGTAGAAGAACAGAAAGCGCAAGGCATGTGTGCATGAAGACAGTGAGGCAGACAAAGCAGGGCAGTGTAGCAGAACAGTGATGAGACTGGCAAGTCATTAATGAACATTATATCACTGTAATAAGTTTCAGTAGCAAAGATTCATATTCCAAGGTGGTAGGGAGGACTGTTTTCCTCAGAGGTTCAAGTGGGTTCTTGAACACAGGGATTTGTAGCTTCCATCTGGTTGTAGCCAGAGAAACCAGGGTGGTATGGTGGTGCAAGGGAGAACTGTTGTTCTCTATTTTTGTAAATTATAACCTTGTACAATATCTACTGCAAACTGATATTCAGAAAAGATACAATGGAAAATACAAACATTACACAGATATTTTTCACCTGGAAACCCAAACCAGGAAAACCAGCATATATTATATTCATACATTTTTGTTACATTGTTTACAATACAATATACATATAGGAGCCAGTGGCATCCAAAACCCTAACCCAGTGACCTGGATTATTCCAAAACCCTAATTCCTTAACCGGAAATAGAAAACCATCGGCAAAAAACCATGTGCCGAAAAACCACCTAAATATCATGTGGTCCCGGAAATATGTCGTCCCGGTAATATGTTGTCCCGGAAATATGTCGTCTCGGAAATATGTCATCCCGGAAATAACCTTTTGGTTGCTTCATAAAGATTTCTTCTTCCAGATCCCCATGTAGGAATGTTATCTTCACATCCATCTATTCTATTTCAAAATCAAATGTAGCAGCAACAGATAACAGAAATCTTATAGAGGTTAACTTGACAACAGGAGAAAAAATCTCACCAAAATCAATTCCCTCAACCTGGGAATAACACTTTGCTACTAATCGAGCTTTGTATTTCTCCATTTTTCCTTCTGCATTAAACTTCTTTTTAAATACCCATTTGTTGCCAATGGGATTTCTTCTAGTTGGCAACTCCACTAGATCCCAAGCCTCATTCTTATCCAAAGATGCCATCTCTTCTTCCATGGCCCTTTTCCAAAGATTTCCATCCTCTGAATCCATTGCCTCCCAGACAGTTCTAGGGTCATCATCAGTAATAGACAAAGAAAAATTTGAACGAAAATTAGATGGACTATACCTTTCCAGTAGCCTTCTTTCTCAATCTGATCTCCTCAATACCGGAGTATGAGGATCTTCTTCTTCTGATTCATGTTCTTCTGTAGAGTCTGCTTCATCATCCTTTAAATAAAACTCTATCTTCTCTGGTTCTTCCTTACTTGGTAGGACTTCTTGTTTAACAACATCCTTCATTTCTCTAAATACCACATCTTGGCTATACACTACCTTCTTAGTTTCTGGGTTCCAAATATTATAACCTTTGAGACCATCTTTATATCCAATAAAGATACATTTTTCAGCCTTCTTATCCAGCTTACTCCTATTTTCCTTTGGAATATGAACATATGCATCGCAGCCAAATACCTTAAGATGTGTGAGAGAAGGTTCATTACCAGTCCATACCTCTTGTGGAGTCTTGTCACCCAACGCTGATGACGGTGATCTGTTGACCAGATAACATGCAGTACCCACTGCCTCTGCCCAAAATTCTTGCCCTATCTCGGCACCACTGAGCATGCACCTTGCGTTTTCCATCAATGTCCTATTCATCCTTTCTGCAACTCCATTATGCTAAGGTGTATATGGATTAGTCTTCTGCCTTGCTATACTGCACTTCTTACAGAATTCTTCAAATTCATTCCCGCAGAACCCTCTGCCATTATTTGTCCTCAGCACCTTAATTCGTTTCTCTGTTTGATTCTCAACAAGAGCCTTAAACTCTTTAAATCTGTCAAAGACTTCAGATTTCTTCCTGAGGAAATATATCCAAGTTTTCCTTGAGAAGTCATCTATAAATGCGACATAGTACATAGATTTTCCCAATGATGGGACCGACACAGGTCCAAAAAAATCACTATGAACTAGCTGTAAAATTCCTTCTGCTCTAGTTGCACCGGAGGGGAATCTTACCCGATTTTGCTTCCCATATAGACACTGTTCACAGAAATCAAAATCCAGAGATCAATTAGACATACCTTCAACCATACCTTTACTGTGTAGTAGTCGAAGACCCTTCTCTCCGATATGCCCCAGTCTTTGATGCCACAACATAACCTTTTCTTCAGAGACTGTAGGATTTCTTTCTTCTTCAACTTCAATATCAAGAACAATGGAGCTATTACACCCATCACTAATAGTGCTTCCTAGTAGCTTATATAGAGTTCCAAACCGAACTCCCCTCATCAACACCATTGCTCCTTGAACCATCCTGCAAGTTCCCTTTTCAAAAATTGTTTTTACCCCAACATCTTCCATTTTTCTTACAGAAATCAAATTTTTGGCCATACCTGGGATGTGTAGAACACCAGGCAGTGTTCTTATCCTTCCATCTATGAGTCTCAACTTGACCCTTCCTCTTCCTAT
>ML781869.1:824362-860983 GCA_009831015.1 Picea engelmannii | reverse complement strand
TTGAAGATAAACTAAATGATTTTATGCTTATGGCTATGGGAGATTTTGATGATGAACACACAGGAGGTGAAATGGATGATGAAGAAGCTGTGGTGGATATGGAAGGTGAATTAATCAGTGCTTTGGAAGAAATTGACAAACTCGGAATTAAGAACAGAAAGAAAAAACAATTGCTGATACAGTTCGAGAAAGACAATAAACAGCCTGATGAAGACTTTTCCCTACTAAAAGTGGAATTAGAAGAGGCAAAGAAAATCAAAGACATTTTGAAACAACAGTTATTAGAAAAGAAGGCAAGATGTGAAGCTCTGGAAAAAGAAGTAGTGAAAACCAGGAAAGAGTTGGAGAAGTTTCAAGCCTTGTATCATCAAAATCTGTCAAGTATCAAAGAATCATAAGAATTGGCCACCATTTTGAATCAGCAAAGAAACCCAAAGCTGAAAACAGGTATGGGTTATGAAGAGGGATCAAGTAGTGATCAACCAGGCAACAAAGAACCCATCAAGTTTGTCAAATCTACCATCTATAACAACAAAAAAGATGCAGAAACAAAAGAAGATAATCATCTGCCCAGGAGTAGTAATGAAAGACATACCGGAACTGAAACTATGGATCAAAGAAATAATGTACTCTCTATTCAAAGAAATCATCAACATAGAAGAAATCAACCTTCTCAAAGAAGACAACCATTTTCCAGGTACCAACATTTTTTCTATGGATATTGTTTCTTTTGTTCTAACTTTGGTCATAAAGCTGTAAATTGTTCTTTAAAATTCAATTATGAGCAATCAAGACATTCAAGGTATAGATATCTGCCACAACAAAGAATGAGACAACCAAGTAACAAACCACCATAGACTGCAAATCACTTGATGGATGGGAAAATAACATAGGTTAAGAATAATATTCGTTATGATCCTTTATTCGATGAACTAGAATGTTACATATGTCATAACTATGGACATAAATTTGTTGACTGATGCTTAAGGAACTATGAACCAGATTTGAATTCCCCTATTGAAAAAGTCAAGGTTTGGAAGAAGAAAGAAAGTGACAAGTGTGGATTAGTGTTGTCATATCAAAGACAAATGAACCCTTGGTATATAGACAGTGGATGCTCCAAACATATGACGGGAGACAAAGGTAAGTTTCTATCTCTAAGTGAAAGAAAATCAGGAAATGTAACCTTTGGAAATGATGCTCTAGGTAAAATAAAGGGTAAAGGGATTGTGAGTTTAAGTAATTGAAAAGGAAAAGCCCAAGATGTTATGCTCGTAGATGGGCTGAAACATAATCTGCTCAGTGTAAGTCAAATGTGTGATACAGGATGTGAAGTGGTGTTCACATCCAAGGACTGCAAGATAAAGTCTGTAAACTCAGGACAAGTGGTGGCCAAAGGCATAAGGACAAAAAATAATGTATATGTGCTTAAAGAAGATAGAGAAGAGTGTCATATAAGTAAACATGATGAAAGCTGGTTATGGCATAGAAGACTTGGACATCTAAACTTTGACCACTTAATCAAGCTCAGAAATCTTGAGGCAGTAAAAGATCTTCTGAGAATATCAAAGCCCCAAGATTCTATGTGTAAACCCTGCCAAGTAGGAAAGCTAACCAGGACACAGTTTAAGTCCAAGAGCTCTACTTCAATAGAGAAACCACTCCAACTAGTTCATATGGATTTATGTGTACCATCAATATAGGAAGGCACAGGGAAAGAAAACTAATTCATGCTGATTACTGATGATTACTCCAAAATTACTTGGGTTTCCTTTCTCAAGGAAAAAGCTGAAGCATTTGAGAAGTTTAAAATATTTAAGTCTTTAACTGAGAATCAAACAGGCAAAAGGTTAAAGGCAGTAAGATCAGATAGAGGAGGAGAATTTATGTCAAGTGATTTCAAGGAATTCTGTGATAAGCATGGGATCAAGAGAGAATACACAATCCCAAGAACTCCACAACAAAATGGAGTAGGTGAGAGGAAAAATAGAACAGTGCAGCAAATGGCCAGGTCAATGATGAATGGGAAGAACATTGGTCAAACCTACTAGGTAGAAGCAATACACACAGCAGTCCATGTTCTTAACAAAGCCCACCTCAAACCAAAAAGTGACAAGACACCTTATGAACTGTGGTATGGGAGACCTGCTTCAATCAAACACTTCAAAGTCTTTGGGAGTAAATGTTACATAAAGAATAATGATGAGAACCTTGGCAAATATGATGACAGGGTTGATGAAGATATATTTTTAGGGTATGCTACAAACAGTAAAGGATATAGATGCTATAATAAGAGGCTGCATAAAATGGTTGGTTGTATTGACATAAAAATTGATGAAGTAATCCCAGCAAGAGAGGTGTACAATAATGAGTCTTCTATAGAGGACACATATAAAGCTGAAGATGAATAGGTCCAAGAATCAGAAAATGAAGACTCTTAATCAGATGAAGACACAGATACTCAGACAGACTCAAATCAGCAGACAACTTCAAATTCCTCCTCCAGAATCACTCAAAAGAATCATCCTGCAAGTCAGATAATTGGTGAAAAAGACAAAGGTGTACAAACCAGGAGAAAGATAATCAAAAACACCGAATAATCACATATAGATTTCATATCCATGTTGGAACCCAAGAATTTTAATGAAGCTAGCAAAGATGGCCATTGGGTTAAAGCAATGAATGATGAACTTGATCAGATCGAGAAAAACAATACGTGGGAGATGGTTCATAGATCTGAAGGCAAAAATATCATTGGTTCCAAATGGATCTTTAAGAATAAGTTGAATAAGTAGGGACAAGTTGTCAGGAACAAAGCAAGATTGGTCTGTAAAGGCTATGCTCAAATAGAAGGATTTGATTTTGATGAAACATTTGTGCCCATAGAAAGATTATAAGATATCAAAATATTCCTTGCCTATGCTTGTCATAAAAGGTTTAAATTCTATCAAATGGATGTCAAGTCAGCTTTTCTAAATGGAGATTTCAATGAAGAATTATATATGGAACAACCAGAGGGTTTTGAACTATCTGATAACCCTAACTTAGTATGCAAGCTGAAGAAACCTTTATATGGGTTAAAACAATCCCCTCATGCCTGGTATCATAGACTGGATACGTATCTCAAAGACAAAGGGTTCAAGAGAGGAACAATTGACAACAATCTATATATCAAAACAGAGGATAATGATTTGCTCATCGTGTTGGTCTATGTAGATGACATCATCTTCAGATGTAATAAGGATTCATTGCTACAATGGTTTGCTTCTGCCATGGAGTCTGAGTTTGAAATGTCTATGATAGGTGAACTGTCATTTTTTCTTGGTCTGCAAATTACTCAGAGGTCTGAAGGGATGTTCATTTCTCAAGAAAAATATCTAAGAGAAATGTTGAAAAGGTTTCAAATGGAAGATTCTAAACCTGTGGGCACACCTATGGTTACTGGATGCAAATTAAGCAAGGATGATGACTCACCTAATGTTGATCAAAGTTCATATAGGTCAATGATAAGAAGCCTGTTGTACATCACAACATCTCGCCCAGACATAATGCATGTTGTTGGAATGGTAGGAAGATATTAGTCTGCACCTAAACAGAGTCGTTTGCTAGTTGTCAAAAGGAT
Source organism: Picea engelmannii (assembly GCA_009831015.1). Lineage (NCBI taxonomy): Eukaryota > Viridiplantae > Streptophyta > Pinopsida > Pinales > Pinaceae > Picea > Picea engelmannii. Next base: position 857,361 of record ML781869.1, on the reverse strand, counting down.
ATTCAGATATTTAAAAGAAATAATGAGTTATGGCCTATGGTATCCTAAGAATCAGAATTTTCAATTATCAGTCTACTCAGATGCTGATTGGGCTAACTGCATGGAAGAAAGGAAAAGCACGAGTGGAGGTGTGTTCTTCTTAGGAGATTCTCTAGTAGCATGGTTGAGTAAAAAGAAAGGTTCCATTTCTTTATCAACTACAGAGGAAGAGTACATTGTTGCTGCTACCTGATTCACTTAGGTATTATGGATGATTCAGACACTTGCAGACTTTGAGGTAAAATATGTTGCACCGATCCCAATTCATTGTGATAACACTAGTTCCATCAGTGTGTCCAAGAATCCTGTATTCCACTCCAAGACCAAGCATATTCCCATAAAATACCATTTTCTGAGAGAGAAGGTCACAAATTAGATTGTTCAGGTCCATTACATTCCAACCACAGAACAAATTGTAGACATCTTTACTAAACCCCTAGCCAAGACACCATTTGAATATCTCCAACAGAAGTTGGGTGTCATCCCGTCTCACACCTAAGAGAGTCCATCCTATTAGGGGGAGTTTGTATTGATTTAATATCTGATACCTATGAAAAATACTACAACAGCTCAGGGGGAGTGTGTTTTCTTTGACATTGATGTCAAAGGGGGAGAAAAGAACAGGTCCGGGTGCCTTTGTTGCCATTAATGCCAAAGGGGGAGATTGTTGGCATGTTTTACAAGAAGCATATGCTTGTCATTGATGGCAAGTACAGCAGCAATGATGGCTTGAGTACAGGTATAATGTGTCAGGCGGGCACCAGAAGTATTTTGGGGAGACGCAGCAGAGCAAGCTCATGAAAACCAGAAGAGATAGTGCAGAGGTGCAAACAGAGTGCAAGAGTGTGCTTGTTCATTTGATGGAAAACAGGCAAGCAAGGAAGATCAACAGCGATGATGGCATGGAAAGATCAGAAGCATAAAATCCATTTCGGAGTTTTGGATACCGGGAGTTGGAGGAGTCAAGAGTTGATACTCTTCATCACAGGAGTCCCGAAGTTGCAAAATGTGAAACGTCGAAATCTCGAAGTGAGCATGTCAAAGACTCCATTTCGAAGTTTCAGATACCGAGAGTTGGAGGAGTCAAGAGTCGAGACTCTTCATCATAGGAGTCCCGATGCTGCGAAATGAAAAATTCCAAAATAAGTTGATCTAACTCCATTTCAGAGTTTCGGATATCGGGAGTTGGAGGTGTCAAGAACTCTCACGAAAAGAGTCCCGAAGTTGTGAAATGAGAAATGTCGAAATACCGAAACATGCACATCAACAAAGACTCCATTTCAGAGTTTCGGATAACGGGAGTTGGAGGAGTCAAGAGTCGAGACTCTTCATCACAGGAGTCCTAAAGTTGCAAAATGCGAAACGCCGAAATCCGTTGATCTGACTCCATTTCGAAGTTTTGGATACCGGGGGTTGGAGGAGTGAAGAGTCGAGACTCTTCATCACAGGAGTCCCGAAGTTGTGAAATGAGAAACGTTGATCATTTCAGGGTTTGTGACTTGGAGTGTCGAGATACTTCTCCACAGGAATGTCGAAATGTAGGAATGCCAAAATGTGAAATCAAAAAATCACTTTATGGATAAACGCTTGGTCACAATTGTGGGCATGTGAAGGAAGGAGCTTGCAAGTTGTAAGGCTCCATTTAATGATCGGGAGTAGTCAGAGTGACTCGCAACAAATTCGTGAAATGCGAAATTGCGAAATGCAGTTTCGAATAAGGCTATGGTCACAACCAGTGGTCACATTTGCGAAAGATGGAAGAAGGAGCTAGTGCAACCAAGCTCCATTTCGGTGATTGCAACTTGGAGTGTTGAGACCCTTGATCATAGGAATGCCAAAATGCGAAATTGCGAAAGTGATTTATGGATAAGCACTTGGTCACCACCAGTGGTCACATCATTGAAGAGTTGTAGAGAAGAGCTTGAAGAGACAAGCTCCATTTCAGAGTTTGGGACATGGAGAGTCGAGACTCTTCACCATAGAAATGCCAAAATGCGAAATAGAGAAATCAACGCGAGACCCTGTGCTTGTAATCCAACGGTGTTGGATACTTGGAAATCTGATCGAAGGGCTATTGTTGTTTCTCTTCACAGTTAATCAATCAATTGTGATTCAGTTAGTAGAACTGAATCATGACTCTTGGACGGTTGGCAATTCAGTTGCTGATGCATTTTCTTGGAGGTTGACAGTGTAACTGCTAGAAAGGACTGATGGTGCCTGCCAAAGGACTCAAAGAGACTTCAGGGTGATCGCCAAAAAAGATGAAGTGTCTTAAGGCATCTTCCAGTGGCATGAAGATTGCTCATAGAGGCTATTGACATATGTAAGACCGTTGGAGCCTAGAACTTCAACAGAGGGAATGAGCTCGATTGTGACAGAGAAGATGAAGAGTCTCGACTGCTGGAGAGGCTAAGGAATCTCGACATAACACCCAGTGATGATGGACACATGGGTTGAACAACCAGTGAAGCTAAAGAGTTGCAAGTATGATCAGGCAGAGCACTCGACATGGGGAGAGAATGTAGAAGCATTGTGAATAGAGGATGCAAAATATGCACACAGAGTATAAATGCGCAGAACAAAGAAGAGATGGAGGCAGTTGTTGAGAGTGATTCAGGCGTGTGGGAGGAGGTAGTGTGCAGCAGCTAAAATACACAAAAGAGCAATCATGCATTGAATGGACATGGCGCACAAAGCATAAAAGGAAAAAGAACAAAAAGTGCAAGGCATGTGTGCAGGAAGACAGTGAGGCAGACAGAGCAGGCAATGTAGAAAAACAGTGATGAGACTGGTAAGCCATTGATGAACATTATATCACTGTAATAAGTTTCAGTAGAAAAGATTCATATTCCAAGGTGGTAGGGAGGTTCTAGGGAGGACTATTGTCCTCAGAGGTTCAAGTGGGTGCTTGAACACAGGGAGTTGTAGCTTCCATCTGGTTGTAGCCAGAGAAACCAGGGTGGCAGGGTTGTGCAAGGGAGAACTGTTGTTCTCTGTTTTATAGGTTGGTGCCTGTGTGACTAGAAGTTGGTGATTCCATCCAGTTGGTGATGGAACACTTATGGAGTTGTTGCTTCCTTCTAGTGGGTGCAAGAGAAACTAGGGAGTCGGTGCTTCCTTTTAGTGGGTGCTAGAGAAACACAAGGAGTTGGTGCTTCCTTCTAGTTGGTGTTTCAGGATTAATCCGTAAGTGTGGACACAAACCAATCTCCCTAGATCCACCTGGATCTAGAACAAAACAGGACAGAATAATACACTTTCCCTAGATCTATCCTATTGAATGAACTAAGTGATAAGGGTCATAGACATACCTTATGAACTCTTTCCTTAGGTCTCTGTTGTTCCAAGCTTTGCTTCAACGCTCTTGTGTCGTTCAGATCACAACAGTACAAACCAATCGAAGTAAAGGAAGATTAATATATTCAATAGCTAGTCTATACATATGATCAAGGAGTTATGTAATAAAGTGACATCATCTTTATGGGAAAGGGACATATTACTGTATTGAATTAATTGAAAGTGAAACTTACAACCTGAGCCTTGATGTCGTAGGTCTCCTTTCGATGGCTCCTAGCTATGACACACACACTTGCTCATGCATGAAGAAAATCAACCACTTTTGATGACCTTGCTGGTGTCTCTAGCTGCTGTAGCATCAGTCCTTCATACAGGCTTTCAATAATTCTCCAATCAATCTCTTGCTAGTTTACTTCTAACCTTTTCCATAACCATTCCCCTCAATATATAGGAGAAAATAGATTAGTTACTTGGATAGGAATGATCCCAAGATATCTAGAATGCCAGCACCTGAACAACCATTCGAAGCCAACTCATGATTCTAGAAGATTCCTTTCTAGAAGGTTCGAGATTTTATCCTTTTTCCCTCCTTTAGATGATGTTCACACCCTGAAAGTTAGGTACAGTGCGAACCCCTCGCACTCCAGCTTAATGCAGCCTGCGAGAATCAAGCATTCTCGCAGGCAGATATACAGGTAGCCTGCGAACGTCCCTTAAAAGCATGATTTCTGGAAGAAGGCAAATGTAACTTTTCTCAGGAAAGTGTTCTTAGTGAAGAACTTGATTTTCCATCATCATAACATCATCATGATGACCAAAATTGTGGATAACAGTTGGTGCTAGAGAAAATAGAGAGTTGGTGCTCTCAGCAAGTTGCAGCTTGCAAAACAGAGGTTGTAGCCTCACAATGAGTTGGAGCTCATATGTATGATAATGTACAGAATGTAAAGATTACTTATCATACCAAGAAGAAGAGGTTTTTACCCTTTATGGGTTTCCTCAAGAAATATCTGTCTCTGTATATTTCATAAGTGTGACTGATGTCGAATGTTCTATTGCTTACCTCCCTGCATTACTGTGATTGTCATTAAGTGCTCTGCAAAGAGTTTAAAATAAGCATAATTGTTTAAGCACGGTAACAATTGATTCACCCCCCCTCTCAGTTGTTTGACAAAACCTTGACAATTTTAGAATCAATTCCACATATGTTTCCATAGGGTCGAGTTTTATTCAGACCAAATTGTTCCATCACCTTAAATGACATGAAATTTGTAGAGGTACCAAAATCCAATGTTCAAGAAGAGGCCATTCATTCCTAATGAAAGATAGAAAGGAGGATTTTTATCCTTTTTCTGATTGAGATACATAGTGCTCAAAATGATCGGAGGGTATTCCTTCTCAATCAGTACCTGTAATAACTTCAAGATTTCCATCCTTATAGAAGGGACCGTTTGCATCTTTGTCACCAAGACTGTCATATTCAACTTTCCAAACATGGTTGCAACATCTATATTCAATTGAATCTCATGTTTGGGAGCTGGATTAGGAAGAAAATCATGCACTGGAGGTGGAGGTGGTGGGACCACCTTCTCTATATATGGAGCAGGAGTGGCAGGCTATGATGGAGAGGTTGAAGCTTCATTTCTTCTGATGTATGTCAGATATTCCCTCTTTCTAAGTTCCTTCCTCTGATCATTTTTCAATTGATTCAAAGCTCAGACTCTCCCCTCTCTTTCCCCTTGTATTCTAGCTTTGTTGATCTGTTCCTATGTGACTTCTTTCTCTTGGAAATTACAAATCATATCCATGAAATTCATATTGTCGAAAGAATATTCATCTCATCAGGGACACTCATCTTCTTTGTGAGACTCTTAGCATGGAGAACACCAAGTTGCTTGTTTTGTGTCAACCATCCCAACTGGTTTTAAAGTACCATGGGATTTTGCCTCTTATTGAGGCCTTGGTTTCCAACCTGTGGCATCTCTCTGTTTTTTGGTAAACTGAGGTCTGGAGGAAGATTGATTTATCTCCATAGTATTCAAATGCCCCATGATCCGATTATGTGCTTGGACAATTTGAGTGCTCATCTGATCTATCTTCTGAGTCAAGAGGGAAATTAGATCAAGAACACTGCTACTGGAAGCCTTAGTCTTTTCTTCTGCCTTAAAATGAGGATATTGAAAAGGATCTACCTTTGAGTCAAGGATATTTTCTTCAATCTCTGCATTTTACTCTTTGGCTCGTGCCAAAGAAGTGGGCTTCTTGTCCTTCAGAATAAAACAAAATTGTCCATCAAAGGCATTCACATAAAGGAGATGGAATTCTACATGCGTAGGATGAAAATGTGTCGAAATTTGATTGTGTAACCTGTCAAATATGGTGTCAAATTCATTCAATGTATCATTCTCCTTTTTCTTTATCTGATTGAATTGAGCTACAAACATTCCATTGTCTTTATTTGTTGTCCATCTACTCTTAAATAACTTCGAAAACTATTCATAGGATGTGATGTGGTTATGAGGAATACCCCTGAAACATCTGAGAGCTTCTTCAGTCAGTGATGAAGCCAGCAGCTTCATGGCTACATCCTCATGTTCAACTTCTACATTTTCTATGTCTCGACCTATGGTGTAGAGATGATCTTCAGCAGTCACTACATTATTTCCTAGGAACTTTGGCAACCACTTGTTTGACTCTTTCAGCATTATGTTGGGGTATCCAGGGATGGTGCCCATGTTAAGAGTTTTGTAGAGGTATTTTTCCCAAGGGTGAGCCATTTTAGCAAGGGGAAGGGTGTCGTGGAAAAGGGTTTTGACAATGGGAGACTTGAGGGGAGGCCTCCTTCGGTAAACCTTAGAATATTTGAACCTCCTTGGAGGAAAAATCTTAAGGGAAGAAAGGTTCTTGGAAGGTGGATTCACCATATAAGCCTCAAGAAGAGATCATCAAAAGTGAAAAAGGAACATCCTTTAGGTGGATTTGCCATGCAATCTAGGGAAAAGGATTTAGAATAGCCTTCCAAAGTGTCATTAGGGTCTCGAAGAGGATTCAAAATCCTCCCCGACAATGGCACCAAAATGTTATCGCACAAGTTGTAGGTTGGGAAAAGCCTAATGTTACAATAAATAAATAATGTAATATAAAGAAATTAAAATAATAAATAAAGTAAAATAAAACATTAATGTAATAAAAGGTCATGACTAAAAGTCATACTCTTCATAAAAACCATAAAGGGAATATATATAGGCAGGCCCTATCTTTGTAACATCATGAATTTTTACAATCATTATTATTATATATCTTATTATGGATTTAGAGTGAATTTGTTCATTAAGAAACCCTTGTGTCTTCACATTGGTATCAGAGAAGGTTGCTCCCCTGTGTCACATTTATTTCCCACACTTCCCATGTTTCCCTCTCACCTGCTCTCTCCCATCCCCCACACTCCCCACGTTTTTCCCGTCTTTTCCTTTTCCCTCACCTACAAACCCCCCATCCCCCACACTCCCCACTATTTTCATCTCACCCCACAGCTACTCGTCCCCCACACTCCCCACACCTTCTCCCTCAACCACAATCCCTTCCCACCCCCCCTGATTCAGGAGGCTCCCTAGGCTTAGAAAATGCTCAAAAATAAAAGTTCTCATAATTGAATGACACCAGTGCCATTGCATCTGTCTCGTCGTGCTGATTCTGATACTATATTTACTTTCTCAAATGAGCTCTGTATGTGATAGTTATCGCACTCTAACCACTTTCTCAAATAACTAAAAAGTCAAAGGACTGGAAAAAAGTCAATGTTGACGTCAGCATGACATCACCAAAGACACTTCATGAGGCTGGCATGGCAGAAGAAGGTGTTGAAAAGTGGCGATCTATGACTGGGCAGATGTGGATGGCAAATCCAATCAGAATTGGACACTTGGAAAAGTTTGGTCAAATGTGGTGGTGCCACGTGGCCCAAGCATGAGCAGCCATGTGGCACCCAGTTAGCAATTCATATGGCAAGTTTAAAAATATTTGGGGGTTCATGGGTTTTGAACCCTCGACCACCCACCAAGCTTAAGCCTTAAGAAATAGTCCAAACACCAATGCGCCACATATGAGTCTTGTTAAATATAACATATTTAAATGTATTTAAAGTGCAATATTGTATTGGGTGCAAAAAGGAGGGGGTTGGGGCTAAGCCCCAGCTCGTGGACTTGTCATACCACATGACCCTACGACAGGGGCAATGCAGAGGGAGGTTAGGATTAGGACTAGCCCGTGGATCTTGGGGGAGATCCCATACAATCAGGAGTTCAACCACCAAAGGTGTGCGGGGGTATAACCATAAGCTCATCGGTCCTATGCACGCACCCTAAAACCATGAGCTAGCGCGACTAAAGGGCCAACGCTTAGCCATGTGGGCTAGCGCTTGGCCATATGAGATTCATATGACCATTTCCTAAGGGTACGTGCCTAGCTAAAAGGGGCTACTCTATGTAATTTTTAGAAAAGTGGGTTTTTAACTTTACAGAATTGATTTTTGACTGATATTATGCCGAGAAATTGGTTTTTTGAGGATTTTGAGGCCATTTGAAGGGAGATTTGATCCCAAAAAGAGGCCATATCTTGAGGGAAGTTGGGATTCCTCATATGAGCCTTAAAAACTATAAAAACCTGGCTTTTTGAATCTTGGAGGAGACTTTTTGAAGAAGGGATTTGAAGGAGCAGTTTGTAAATTTTGGCCTTTTCTCATGTTTTGAGGGGCATTTTTGCCATGTTTTTTAGAGGAATTTGATGGAGCATGCTTGAATCTGAGCAAGGAGGTCTTTCACGGAAGATCTGAAGCACATTATGTAACAACAAAGAGCGATTATAAGACAACTTTGAGCATTTTAAAGAGCAATAAAGAGGTCCTCCACTTGGAAGTGGGCCTGGAGACGTAGCCAACGATTGGTGAACTCCGTTATCAACCTTTTGTCTCTATTTCTCTTTCTATTTTAATGTTCTATTCTCTTCATTTCTAGAATGGATATTAATGGCTGATATCTTTATTCATTAATAAGCATCAATTAAAAGTCACATTTGATATTTCACAACCAGATAATAAGCTTTATGTATTTAGCATTCTTAACGATCCCATGCCTAAAATACATTAAACTAACTAGCGATTTATCAATAATAATTTCATTTTTGGATCAAGTTTATGGTATCAAATCATTTGGTTTTGAAGGTTTGACAGGAATTGCAATCATTGGATGCTCACCAGAGAAAAACTCAAGCGAGGAGAAGGCCAACTTGAGGTTCTTAAACAAGAGATGTCTTCACCGAGGAAGCTAGGTCCTTATGCATCTGAGGACAATTTCTTTGAGGCCTTTAAATTGATGCAAGCCATGGTAGAGGATATTTATCATGAAAGATGACAAAAAAGAAATCCAAAATTTGAAGAAGGTGAATCTTCAGTAAGAGCAGAAGGAGGAGTTGGAGGTGGTGGACCTTTGGAACCTTCTTTTCCTTTATCCTCATCATCTAATAATGAAGCAAGTGTACATTCCTTCAAGGATAAGCAAAAAACTCATCATTCTTCTGATATGTCGTTATTAAAGTTAGATGTAAAGTTTCAATTACCCACTTATGATGGTGAATTAGATGCAGAAAAGCTAGATAATTGGGTGAGACAATTAGAAGTCTATTGTAGGATACAAAAGATTGTTGATGATGAAACTAAGATCCAACTAGAAAGTCTCAAATTGGGAGGCACATCTCTCATATGGTGGGAAAGAAGAACTAGAGATGATCTTAAGAAAAGTGGTAAAACAATCTCTTCTTGGAATGATTTTGTTATTGCATTAAAACAACAGTTTTACCCTTTAGATTACATGCAACAGGAAATGATGAATTGGCAATGTTTAAGGCAATCAAAAGGTCAAAGTGTACAAGAATGTACTCAGATATTTCGTAAGAAAGATTTAAATTTGGGTATTCCATTATATACACAAGAGACACTCCTAAAATATATCGGTGGTTTACATTCTTATCTTAAGCACACTATTCTTATGCTAAATCCTTCTAACTTTGATGAAGTATGTGTACAAGCCATTCACATTGAATCTAGTAAAGGGAATGTTGGTGATAGTGTTTCTACAGATACTTGCAAAAGAAATGATGCAGGGCAAAGCAAGGAGAAGAAGACAGCCACAGCAAGAAAGGAGAAGCCTACTTGCAAGAATTGCAAGAAAGTAGGCCATGATGAAGATCATTGTTGGGTCTTACATCCTGACTTGAAGCCAAAGAAGTTTTCCAACCACGAAAGGAAAACTACCATATCTGTGACAGTTCAAGTGGATCTTGGATCAGATTCTGGTGATGAGACACATGTTGTAGCTATGGGAATCCGAGGTATAAATTATGTTGCAAGTACTAGATCTTCTAGTTCAATTGATGTAAATGATGAGTGTAAAAGGAATGAACTTTTCCACATAAGGGTTATAACACATAATGTTAAAGTTGATACTCTTTTAGACAGTGGACCACAAGCTAATCTAATCAGTGAAGATGTTGTAAATAACTTGGGACTTGAAACTAAGTCACATCCTAAACCATATCCATTGGGATGGATATGTGGTGATAACAATTTGCAAGTAACCAAGCAATTTAAAATTAAGTTTGCAATCACTTCTAAGTATCATGATGAAGTAGAGCTTGATATAGTGCCACTGGACATATATGGAATTGTTCTGGGAAGTCCATACCTTTATGATAGGAAATTTATATTCTACATGGAGGAAACTAAATATTGCTTCAAGAAATATGGGAAAGAGTACATTGTTCGTGCTCATCGCATGAAAACTGACAGATCTTTTGCAGTTACAGGACAGTTAAAAAGAATGGTAAATACAAGCAAAAGCTTAACACTTATGTATGTAACAAAACAGTGAATTAGTGATGCTAAACATGAGATGGTTCAGTATGATTCTAACAGTCGTGAAGTGTCACCAGGGGTACAGGATGAGGTTCAGCTGCATAATTTGATTACTATTCCTGTTCAAAAGGGGAAGCATGTTTTGTCATTTTCATTTGCATACTCAGTATTGTTGATTAGATTACTTTTGTTCAGTGGTGTATGGATGTAAAGTGAGACAAAGAATGTAGATGATTGTGTGATAAATGAAATGATTACTTTGATAAACAATGCTATCTCAGTTTTCATGTTTGTTGTGATTAGTCAGGTGATCATTATCCCAGCAGAGAGGATGGATGATACAAGACAAAGTGGGGAGACAGTACCCTCACTTCTTAACTGAGTAAAATAAGACTTTTGGTGGTCCAAAATCTTCCAAAGTGGGGAGGAATGATCCAAGAGGCTCCCCAGGCTTAGAAAATGCTCAAAAATAAAAGTTCTTAGAATTGAATGAAACCAGTGCCATTGCGTCTGTCTCGTTGCATTGATTCGGGCAATATATTTACTTTCTCAAACGGGCTCAATATGTGAGAGTTATCGCACTCTGACCGCTTTCTCAAACAGCTAAAAAGTCAAAGGACTGGCAAAAAGTTAATGTTGACGTCAGCATGACATCACCAAAGACACTGCATGAGGCTGACGTGGCAGAAGAAGATGTTGACAAGTGGCGATCTGTGATTGGGCAGATGTGGATGGCAGATCCAATCAGAATTGGACACTTGGAAAAGTTTGGTCAAATGTGGTGGTGCCACATGGCCCAGGCATGGGAAACCATGTGGCACCCAGTCAACAATTTGTATGGAAAATTTAAAAATATTTGGGGGTTCATGGGTTTTTAACCCACAACCACCCACCAAGATCAATCCTTAAGAAATAGTCTAGACACCAACACGCCACATATGAGTCTTGTTAAATATAACATATTTAAATGTATTTAAAGTGCAATATCATATTGGTCGCAAAAAGGAGGGGACTGGGGCTAAGCCCCAGCCCGTGGACTTGTCATACCAGAAGACCATGCGGTAGGGGAAATGCAGATGGAGGTTAGGATTAGGAATAGCCCGTGGATCTTAGGGGAGATCCCATATGACCAGGAGTTCAACCACCAAAGGTGCACGGGGGTATAACCATAATCCCATCGGTCCTATGTGTGTGCCCCAAAACCAGGAGCTAGCGCGACTAAAGGGCCAGCGCTTAGCCCTGTGGGATAGCACTTGGACATATGAGATTCATATGACCATTTTCTAAGGGCGTGCACTTAGCCCAAAGGGGCTACTCTATGTAATTTTTAGAAAAGTGGGTTTTTAACTTTACGTAATTGATTTTTGACTGATATTATGCCCAGAAATTAGATTTTTGAGGATTTTGAGGCCATTTGAAGAGGGATTTGATCTCAAAAAGAGGCCATATCTTGAGGGAAGTTAGGATTCCTCATATGAGCCTTAAAAACTATAAAAACTAGGATTTTTGAAGCTTGGAGGAGACTTTTTGATGCAAGGATTTGAAGGAGCAATTTGTAAATTTTGGTCTTTTCTCATGTTTTGAGGGGCATTTTTGCCATGTTTTTTAGAGGAATTTGATGGATCATGCTTGAATCTGAGAAAGGAGGTCTTCCAAATAATACCTGAAGCACATTATGTAACAACAAAGAGCAATTGTAAGATAACTTTGAGCATTTTAAAGAGTAATAAAGAGGTCCACCACTTGGAAGCGGGCCCGGAGACGTAGCCAACGATTGGTGAACTCCATTATCAACCTCTTATCTCTATTTCTCTTTCTATTTTGTTGTTCTATTATCTTCATTTCCATCATGGATGTTAATGGTTGATCTCTTTATTCATTAATAAGCATCAAGTAAAAGTCACATTTGATATTTTGCAACCAAATAATAAGCTTTATGTATTTTGCATTCTTAACGATCCGATGCCTAAAATACATTAAACTAACATGCGATTTATCGGTAATACTTTCATTTTTGGATCACCCCCGTACCTCTCCCCCACAGTTTGCGTCCCCATAGTCTACATCCCCCACTTCCTCGCAGCCTCTCCCCACTCCCCTATGACCTTTCCCAACCCCCTCCCCACTCTCCCGCACCCTCCACTCTTTTGCAAATCTGCACACATCCTTCCATGCACTCCCCGTAGCCTCCCCCACACCGTCAGCTCAACACTCCCATACTCTAAAGTCGCACCCCCATAAATCATATCCTAAAAAGTTGTACCCCCCCATTACATCCATTAATTATATAATTATATATAATTAATATTCCCTAAATTACATACAATTATTTGATTAAAATAATTAAAAGGGGATCTTCAAAGAAAGGTCAAAATTGAAAAAAAATACTCACCCCCCAAACACCAGAAGGATGTCGGAATTAAAAACTCAAGTGGAAAAAATAGACCAGGAATGTAAAAGCATTAGAAAATCACTCGAAAAGTCAATACAAAAAACTCACGATGAGTTACGAGAATAAATAAGGCTGAACAACGAGGCACTCAAAAAAGATCTAACGCTCTTAACCTTAAAGAAAAAATTATTGCGGAAGTTGGGACTGACCTACGACAAGGCATAGCCAATCTAAAACAAGATCTTAAATATGATATTTTTCAAGAGCTTGGGATGAACTTACAACAAGGCTTGGCTAACTTGAAAAGAGAAATAACAGAGGATTTGAAGCAAAACTTGACCGTTATAAACTAAAATAAGGAAGAACAACATAATGGGCTCTTAAACCTTATAAAAAATCAGAGTCACCACCAACCCACTCATCCACAACCCGGTGATTCAATCACATCTAATCTACCACCAATCTTCCATGATTCAATACCAAACCCCCAACCTATATCACAATACCAACCCTTAATGTTATACCCATCCAAAGCCAAAATAGAACTCCCAAAATTCAACGGAGGTGATAATCAAAGCGTAGCATGGTTTAACAAAACTGAAGAATATTTCCACATATATAACATGACAATGGACGAAGAGAAGGTCAAATACACATCCATGTACCTCGAAGGCACTACATACAATTGGTATCTATGGTGGAAAGGAAGAATTCATTCATATGATTGGAATTCTTTCAAAAATAATTTTTTTTAAAGATTCCAAGGCATCTCGAAAAAATAATTTTTTTTCTAAACTCACCATATTAGAACAAAAAGGCAGCATAGATGAATTTATGCATCAATGGAAATCTCTCTCCACCTGCATATTTGGACTATTTGATGATCACTTACTCCAGTCTTACATAAGTGGTCTCAAACCACATATCCAAGACGAGTTAAGATTACATGAGGTTACTATGGTAAAAATAGCAATACGCAAGGAAAAATCCATAGAAGAAAAAGCAGAAGGCCAATCAAGATTTGGCAAGGTTTAATAAAGAAGGAGTGTAACTTATACCATAGAAAATGGCAAATACATACCACCCAATCTACGTGAAGATAGAAGAAGAATTTTAGAGTCCCAATGGATAAAAGAAGGAAAATGTAAACGAGGTGGAAAGAAATGGGACACAAGACATAGGTGTGAGATCAGAGATAACTCAAAAAAAAATTACACTTGTGAAGCAGAAAAAGATGATGAATGAGAGTCAGCAGAATCAATAAATGAAGAAATGGAAAATTTCCAAAATGACACTTCATAGCTCATAGAAGACAACACACCAAGAATATTGCTCGCATCCATCATAGGCATTACCCAACCACAAACTCTTAAATTAAAAGGACATATCAAAAATGATAACGTCGCCATACTAATCGACACTGGAAGTACCCTCAATTTCCTCGATATCAAGATTGCAAGGAAACTCAAATTATTTGTATATCCAATCCAAGACATGAAATTAATGGTTGCAGACGGAGAAAAAAATTGGAAATGTCATAAAATGCCATAAGGTGAAACTCCAAATCCAAGATTTCAATTTGGAATCAGAACTCTACACCATCCTGTTGGCAGCCAACTCACTTTTTCCTATCGTTTATAAGCTGCCTACACCTATGTTTTGCAAACATCAATTTTTTGTCGCAATTCCCAAATAGACGACATTTTCATTTCTTGCGACATTTACACACTTGTTTTCGTTTTGTTTTCACGACTGTAAGCGTGAAAACTGAATCTTTCAAAGTCGCATTTCGATCATTAACTGAACTGTGGATGTTTCTGTTGTCATTATGCCTATTGCACTTGCCTTTTATTGATCATTACACAATTGGAAATATCCTTTGATCGGTTCTCATACTTTGATTGATTGTATAACTTGGTTTTATTGAGTTTGTAAGGCATTGAGCATTTGGATTTGCATTTTATGACTTGCCTGATATTTGATTCTATGAAAATGCATAGGGGTTATGATTTATTTTGTTTATATGTATGATATAATCCTTATGTTAATCCTTCATAACTTATTGGCTTGTCAACTATTATGAATGTCGTTTTGGCACCTTGGTTAAACTTTTGATTTAATACATTGGCGCATATTTGATTTTGGGTTTTTGATTTATACGTCGGATGTTTGAACACCATGGCATAACGTTTGCATACACAATTGATTTCATTGGTTGTACACATGACTTAATGGTTGAACTATTATTATGGAGTGAACAGCTATGAAATTTGGCGGTTGTACTTGGATAATGAATATTATGCATGGCAAATTCCACCACCTTCGCATGCTCACATTAATGCTTACCCCTTTTTGCTCGTTCATTGTTGTTGGTTCGGGTAGCTCTGCTCCTGTATGCGTTGGTGATTCAAACCCTTCCCTTACCATGCATTCAGCTTCACGGCCCTAGTCGTGCGAGTTGAACCCAGTGGCAATCAAGCCCTACTAATGTTTGACAATGCCCACCAAGATTTGGCAGATAGTGGATGGCTTACCTTCGTGAAATGTTTTGAGGGTTTTAACCTTTGCGTGGCTCAAAAGTTTTCCATGACATTCGATGGCTATCGAGCCAAGGTCAGCGATATACAGTTGGAGATTGATGAACAGTTCATCAGCTCGGCTACGGGGTTAGCTCCTTCGGGACAGCGTTGGTTTAAGAATTGCAAGGTCGAGGAAGTGCCATGGACCCTGTTGTTTCAATCTCACAAAGTCACCTCTTGTGACAGAGGTATGCCCGTATCTATGCTCAAACCATGATGGAACGATTTATTGATGATAATCAAACAGTTCGTGACCTATGAAGGTCGATACGGACTTGTGTTCCTCCACCACCTGCATTTGCTTATGGTTTTTGTGGGATACTCTATCAATATGCCCTATTATTTGCATCGTAGCCTGTTTAAAATTTCAAAGAAGTTCAAAAGGCACCAGGCTGACAGTAGCCTGTTTCATTATGGGCTTGTTAAGCTTATCATTGTCTATCATTTGAGTTTGCATGGGGATAGCTGGAGCATTTTCGTTGCTTGGAATGGTTTCAAGGATCCAAACCCTACACAAGTTGACAAACCTGTGGTGAGTGAGGTCAAGGTTGTACCCTCGGTGCCCTACCATGTCCTGCTTCCTAAACCCTCGGATGACCCTCCTATCGACTTACCCCACACTGTGACTAAGAGTGTTGAGACTGTTAAGCCTGTGAAAAAAAAGTCCAAGGTGAACCTTACTGCTACCGATAAGGGTAAAAAGAATGCATATTTGATTTCACAGATGGCAAGGAACAAACCAAAACCCCCTATTGATCCAAACCCTATCGTCTTGAGTGAGGACTCTGATTTGGAAGTGGAGCGTTTCTTGGCCAGCGAATACCCCTATTCGCAAGGTTTGTGTGTTGAACCCTCATATGGTTTTGTATCAAACCTACCCCCCTGCCTAAAGGATGACCCTAACTACCCATGCATTAAGTTGCCTTGTGAAACTCTCGGTCATTTTCCCAAACCCTCGCCTATTCTGTCTAAACCCTCACAGTCACCCTGTGACCAATGCAATTCATGGTTAGAGCGATATTATATCGATGTTCCGATACTCCAATCAAAGATTCAATCTTTGGAAGATCAGATTGCACTGCTGACCAGTCAAAAGGCCAAGCTCCAAGTAGTGGATAAGAAACAAAAGACCACCGACTCCATTTTGTTCAAAAACGTGGAATCAACCACGGCTGTTGTAAATTCCAAGCTGGTATAAGCAATGCAGCCTCGTCGCTACACAGGTATGATTCTGACATCGTTTTGTTTTGTAAATAATCTAGTTTACTATAATGATTTTGATTCAGCTTTTAAATAGTTTGATCACTTATTCAAATGCCTCTATCATTCGGTGACCATCCTGTACATGGCTTCCTTTTGATTAAAATAGAAAGGATTTCGATTTGATATATGATTTGCTCACAGATTTTTATGATTTCATTTACCCGACTCATGACTATAATCGAAACAGAGTATTGCTATCTCTGTACTCGGTTAAATGATGTGTATCCTTTTTGAGGTCATAATAGAATATCGATTTCAATTTATGATCCATTCTCAAGTAATTATTGGATGTCAATTGAATGGAATTTCTTAAAAGATTTGATTTAATTTCAATTCTGATTATGTATCTTATTTTAGACTAGCTACAGAATCAGATGATTCTGTAGCTAGTCTATAGAATTTAATTTTTATCATTTTATTAATAAAAGAGTCTTCTAACTTGTCTATTTTGGATCCTTTTCAGGTGAATTCGAAATTACATGGGATTTGATGGAAAGTTTAGAGGATATTTGAAATATTTTGGTTTCATTTTAATTTCCTAGTTTAGTTTATCTTGGGAATATCTTCCCAGATTATGTAAACAGTTTGATAACTTCCACAGGGAGGTTTTACCCTGTGGAAAAACTTATAAATACTTATTATTTTTTGTAATAATCATCCTGATTCGTGGGAGAACAAGGATATGGAATTTTAATACAGACTGAGACAGAATTTGATGTTCTGCTACAGCTTTAGCTTTTCATAATATCAATATTTTGTTTCATGTTTATGTGTATCAATTTGCATTTGGTTAATGACTACTTTAGCTATCTTAGTCTTTTGAAAATGATATGATTTAATCAATATAATCCATATATGATTTCTTCCAGTGTATAAAAAACATAGCAATTACTTGATTCAGATTGTGAATGACAGATTTATCTTCTTCATCAATTGAATTATTAAGTATAAGTTTTTGCATAACAGGTTTACCTAATTGCAGAAATTTATAAATCATATAATTGTTATGATTTTTTATGTCTTGTTTTTCCTGTAAATAAACTCAAAGAGCATTGCAGCTATCGTTTACGAGAAGCTTCTGGATCATCCGGTGCGAGTTTCCTTCCTCCGACCAGCTTCGAAGTCATCATACATAGGACAAATCTGGAGCGTTTCCAGGTTAGTTTGTTGTTTATTTGTTTAGTATATTTGTTGGTATTTTAGTTTAGATATATGTGTAGTTAGTATATTAGATTGTTTAATTTTAGTAAGTTTTATTTCTTGTTCATAAAATCAGAAAAATTAACAAAAATATCTTTCTCTGCCTTAGGGTAGAAAGCAAATGAGTTTTCCAGGTTTTAATCAAATCTGTGAATTGTAGATATTGTATATTTTGTGAACAAGTTATATTTCAATTAGTAGTTTGAATATATAGAAATAGTCGATTAGTTAGTTTGTTTAATAGTTAGTTTTAATTAGATTAGTTTTTTTTATTTATTGTTAGTTAGTTTAGTTTGTTTTATTTAGTTTAAATTAGTTTATTTTATTTAATTTTTGTTAGATTAGTTAGTTGAGATTAGTTTTCTCTTTGGTTTTCCTAGGACCTTAGATCGGCTAACAGAGTCGCTAAACCCGTCAGGGTGGTCCATTCCAAATGGCTTGGGTTATTAGACAACCCTGGACCGGTTCCACTTTCTCAGTTGACGGACGGTCAATTTCGCCCGTCAACAAATGGCGCTAGAAGGAGGGCCTGAACTTAATTAATGGCACGAGGTGGTCGCAAGACTCCTCCCCCCCCTAATCGCTCACCTATAGTGACTAGAAGCCATTCACACGATAATATTCCCCTTCAAACAACAATTACTTCAACCGACGATCCTCAGATCATAGTTGAGCCAACAACCCCTAATCCTATAGGTGGTGACATACAAGAGATTGTCTGCCAATCTCTTATTAAAACACATAGTGCCTTAGCTCGTCTTAGGCAACCCAACCATCCGTGGGGTCAACCTTTGGACTTCTCTGACATCAGAGAACAATTAGGTGACACTAACCTCACTGTGAATCCTACAGATCCAAACTTAAATCATGTTGCAGGAGGATCTAGGATACCTCCTCCACCACCTCCCTCATCTCCTTCCTCTTCTGGAGGAGATTCCTCATCAAACGAAGGAAATTCACCTTCTCAGCCTTCCACACCCACTACCCCAATGGAAAATTAGAACAACCCTGCTAGACCCTGGCTTGATCAGGATGTTGTAGTTGTACCTGGAGCCCAACACCCTTTACCTAAACACCCGGAGAAATGGCTTCCCAAGTTTGATCCTGATTCAAAACAGATAGCTGAAGATCATATTAAAAATTTTATGTTAGCCATAAGACTCCGCAATGTTGAACATGAAGATGTTTTCTGTAGGTTTTTCCCTTATACTTTTGAGGGTAATGCATCCACTTGGTACTTTTCCCAACAGCCCCATACCATCATGTCTTGGGAAAAGTTTGAGTCATGCTTTTTGGAAAATTTCGGAGACGGTAAACCTCCAGAAGTCTTAGTCATGGATCTTTCTAGCTTAGGAATGAACCCAAAATAAAAAGTTAAAGACTTTAATCAAAGATTCTTAACACTTAAAAATCGAATCCCTGCAGATTCTATGCCTGCTGAGAGTCTTATAATAGCTTACTACACTAAAGCATTGCATCAAAGTATAGCTATTTAGGTTAAACGATCTAAGAAAGCCACGTTGTTAGAGGCCTTCGAGGAGGCCAGCCAGATTGAAAAAGACATACTTAGCCTTAAAGACTCTACTAGCAACGAAACTGAGACTAGCTCTTCTTCCAAAAAGAATATTGAAATTCTTCCCAGACCCACTCAGAATAAAACACAACCTGAAAACTCTGATTTGGAAAACCTTACTAAAATTGTTCAAAAACTGTCTAATCAAGTTATAGACTTAAAAAGGTCAACTGAAGAAGCTTCCTCGAGTAAAGGACCCTACAAACCTCCTTTTTGAAAGCCTTTTCCCACCAACTGACCTAACCCAACCACCGAAGGCTTAAATCTAGAAAGTTTGCAATGTGCTCTTCAAACAATTCTAGAAGCCCAAGATAACTTGATGCCCCCTGAAATCCCTCAGGAGGAAGTTGAACAGGAAACAGTTCAAGAAGAAGAGTCTTCTCCAAACATCTTTGGACACTTCTTGGACAACATCTTTCAAGCTAACTTCGAGACTGTTCACCCTTATAACACTAGGAGTAAGACAGCAAACAAGCCTTCTACCGAGAACACTACAACTTCACCTCCAAATCCATCTAAATCAGCAGAGACTAAACAGAGCAATGTGAACCCCAACTTAGATTATGATGTTGTTGAAGATCTTAAAAAGTTAAGGGCTAACATTTCTATTTATGAACTATTGAAGTTTCCATTTCTGTTACAAAAAATGTTGCAAAATTTTTCAGAGAATGGCAAGAATGGTAATTCCAATGGTAACAAGGTTGTGCAAAGCAAAGTTCCGCAGAAGACTTCCACTAAAAATAATCCTGATCCTCAAGATAAAGGAAGCCTTCTTGTAGTCCTTGTAAATAATGTAAATAATTCAGACAAAGTAGCCTTAGAAATTTCGAGTAAGAAGCCACAAGCTACTACTCTTAGCACTCGCAAGAATGTACCTCCTTTTCTTTTAACTTTCAAGATTTTCAACAGAAATGTGCATAATTGTATGGTGGACTCAGGAGCGTCATCCAATGTGATGCCTTGGTCTGTCTGCCAAAATATTAACGCTGAAGTGGAACCATCTACTTTAAAAATCATACAACTTGATCGGACCAATGTTAAAGTTATAGGCAAACTAAAAAATGTATTGATTAGATTATTGTCTAACCCTAAGGTTCATCAAGTTATTGATATAATCGTTGTGGATATTCCAGAAGTGTATGGTCTGTTTTTAAGTAGGGACTGGTCGGAGCAGCTACATGGTTACTTCGCAACAGACTGGTCTCACTTATGGCTCCCAGAGAACGGTAAACCGAACAAGATCAGAGTAAATCGTGAGCGTTACCTTAAGTTCACAGTTACAGATTTGAACGATCCTAATGAACCATATACACCTTCTTCTGATTCACCCGAAGTCCAAGGGATGGACACCTTCTTCGGCAATTTCATGGCTGAGGCTTCACCTATCATCAATCCAGAACAACAGTCCGAGATCATAGCATATATGCAACCAACAGCTTCTATGCAACAGTCTCATTTGCCCGATGGAAACCAAATTTGGTCTCTTTATTTCGATGGTTCTAAGTCTAAAGAAGGAGATGGAACAGGCTACATCATTATCGATCCGCAGGTAACAAGACATTAATGGCTTGTAGACTAGAATTTGAATGTACTAACAATACTGCAGAATATGAGGCTTTACTGCAAGGTCTCAGAAAAGCTCTGGATATGAACATTGAAAACCTGGTTGTATTTGGCGACTCTGAAATAGTGGTTAGGCAGGTAAGAGACTCTATACACTGTCTTTCCCCGCATCTCAAAAGTTACCAGTCTGAGGTATGGAGTCTTATGAACAAATTTTCTGCTTTCAATATAAATTCCATTCCTAGACTAAATAATGCTGAAGCAGATCTACTAGCTAATGTAGCCTCTAAACTTCTTCCTACAAAAGGCTTGTCCCCAAATGCATTCTTCATCGATCTATTGTTTCGACCATCTGTTCCTGAAAATATCACAAACTGGAGAGTCTTTGACGATGATCAACAAATCATTAACTTTCTGCACATGGAAGAAACCTTTCAAGGCACGGTGATAGATGAATGCACGCACGACGACAATTTGCACGATTTTACGGTAATACCTAATCCGAAATCTTCTGAAGCTCTATCGGACATGGTAAATTCCATACCCAAATCTATAGTTAGATTAGAAAAGTTTTATGATTTTGAAGATAAATTTAAAAAGATGGTCAATTGTAAAACCAATAGTTCCTTGTTGTCTTATGAAAAAGTCAATTTAGGAACTAGTGAAAATCCTCAGTGTATTAATCTAGGCTTGGGATGTTCTAGACAAGAAAAATCTACTTTTGTTAAATTGTTTAAAGAATTTAAGGATGTCTTTGCATGGACGTACGATGATCTTAAAATGTTCGACCCTAATATCATACAGCATGTCATCCCGATGAAGCCCCAAACCTTACCCTTCTGTTGGCGTTCGGAAGTCACTCCTGGATTGCTAACAGGAGAAGAGCCCGAAGCCCATCAGATTTAATGTCACGATTTAGTTTTAAAGGGTGATCAAATGGAGGGAGACTCACAACAGCAGCGCATCAGCTCAGAAACCAGACCAAGCATGCATGACAGAGTGAGGTCGTGATAAAATCCAAACAGTGAGTCGTAATAAAAGGGTGAGTAGATGGAAGACTTATGCAAGAAAGCGCAGTGGTCCACAATAAACATCAGGTTTATTATAGATTAGAGAAGAAGTGAGCTCAAACGCAAAATCATTTTACATTTGAACACAAAAACCAGAGGGCACGACAACGCCACAACAAATCCTTTATTGCAACAAGTTGCACTACTGTGAATCCTCAGGCAAAAGATGAAACAAAGATGGACAAGGAAGAGAACTGTTTGTTATAAACCAAGAAATCTCAAACACAGAGGCATAACCAGGAAACCAAAGTATTTGCTGAAACAATACAGTCGGGAGCTTAGCTCTACCATCGATGGATACCAAAATGGCGATAATGCCTTCATATACTTAGAACAACAACAGCGGTGGAACCGAGGCATGCATTGAAGGCTTTGCGTCTGCAGGGCTTCTGACAGTCAACATTTGCAGCTTCTGAATGATCCTGCAACTTATGGCAGACGCAATGGGACTTCTGACTGTCCTGCAGTGGTTTACCAGACGCAATCTCCGTCAGGAAGGACTATCAGTCTGCTTGTACGCTTGGTCCTTTCCTGGCCTTCTATTTATGGAAGGAGAYGACGTTCAACCACCTTTACGGMAATAATAACTRCTTTCTTGGRWTTGGAAATGACCTCGGTCAACTCTACCATCTGGGATGTGGAAGACCCCTCGCGCTRCCACCTGGATCAGTTGGACGATGTGATGGATAAGGCGTGGAGGAGGGGGACACATGGCAGGTGGTAGGAGGATGATGAACTGAGGAGGGGCCACACTATGAGGTGAAGTAGAATATAGGCTACAGGGGAGAGGTGGCTCGAGAGGTGACATGATGGGGTAAAGGATCCACGCGAAAGGTAATAGGCAGGGGGAGCGGAAGGCAAGATATAGTGGGCCTGCTATTAATGGGAGGCTGACGCGGAGTGGAGTGGGACACATGGCAGATGGTGAGTGGACGACGAGAAGGAAGGATGACCATGCGGAACAAAGAGGGGAGGTGGATGGACGACACACGGCAGCAGGAGAAAGGTGATTATGGAGGTTGACATGATGGGAGGCGGGCCCCACGCGGGCTAAACACAGGACAGCTGAGAATGATGAGATCACGCAAGCACCGTTGATCCGGGCGCTAAGATCTCGGCCGTCGAAATTTGTGCTCCCGATTTCGGACCCCCCCCCCTCCGCTTAAAGGTAGAAAGGCGGGGGGGGTCCGGAATCGCCTCTCGCTCCGTTGATCCAGGCGCTTCGATCTCAACCATTGAAGAGGTGCGCCCCGGATTCCGGACCCCCCCCCTCCGCTTAAAGGTAGAAAGGCGGGGGGGGTCCGGAATCTCATGTACGCCATTGATCTGGGCATGTGGATGCATGCCGTCCAGATATGTGCACTGCTTACCACAGGCACATTTGCATCTCGATCTTAGGACAAGTGGGTTTTTAACCCATTATTTTTCCTTCCAGCCCCCTTACAAGAAATATCGCTAACACCTTCCAACAGAAACTGAGGAAAATGCACCCTAAACTAGAACCAACCGTTCAAAAAGAATTGAATAAGCTCCTAAGTGATAAAATAACTTTTCCTGTTAAACACACTCAATGGGTGTCCAACCTTGTCCCAATTCGGAAGAAAAATGGGGAAATCCAACTTTGCGTCGATTTCCGAAACCTCAATAGAGTGTCTGACAAAGACAATTATCCTGTCCCACCCATGGAACAGATCCTGCAATAGGTATCTGATTCCGAGAGGCTATCTTTATTGGATGGTTTCTCTGGATACAGCCAAGTCCTGATGTCTCTACCAGACCAACTCAAAACTACCTTCCGTACTCTGTGGGGCACTTATGCTTATCGTAAAATGCCCTTTGGATTGATTAATGTTGGTGCTACCTTTCAAAGAGAAATGGACATTTCTTTTCGAGGCTTAATCAATCACTCTGTCATAGTTTACTTAGATGATGTGACTGTATATTCTAAAAACAAAGATGACCATCTAGATCACTTACGAGTCGTTCTGCTACGATGTTGTAAATACGGCGTCTCCTTGAACCCCAAAAAGTCCATCTTTGCAGTAGAACAAGGTAAACTACTAGGATTCATTGTGTCTAGTGATGGAATGATTATTGACCCCGAAAGGACTCAAGTCATTGCAAAAATTCCCCCTCCTACATCCAAAAAATCCATGTAGTCTTTCTTAGTCCAGATTAATTTCGTGAGAAGATTTGTCCCCAGTTTCTCCGAAATGGTCAGACCTCTCCAGAACCTGATTAAGAAAGACACCCAATATCATTAGGGACCCATAGAAAATCAAGCTTTTAATGCCATAAAGAAGGCTATAATACACACTCCGTCTCTCATGAGCCCTGACTTCTCTCAAGATTTTACACTCTATACTTTTGCCTCTGACCGTTCCTATGCCACAGTCCTAACTTAGAAGAATGTTGATAACAACGAAGTACCCATCGCCTTTATGAGCTCTGCTTTCAAAGGTGCTGAACTTAACTACCCAGCGGTCGATCAGCAAGCCTACATTGTTTTCAAAGTAGTCAATCATTTCCGATCCTACCTTTTGAAGTCAAGGACGAAAGTCATTGTCCCCTACCCCGTCGTAAGGAACTTGTTAGTGCAAAAGGAGTTAGGAGAGAAGAGAGCTAACTAGGTCACCTCCTTGCAGTAGTATGACTTAGAAATCACCCCAGTTCAAATCATGAGAGGCCAAGGGTTGTGTAAGTTGGTTGTTGATTCGGAAACAGGAAAGCAAGAATATAGCGATACGTCAAACCTAGGACAAAGCGATCAAAGCCTAATTTGTTGTGCACAAAACCTCGTTAGTCCCTGGTACGACGATATTAGATTATGTCTTGAACATGGGTCAGCACCCCGTCACCTTGACCCTGCCAAGAGAAGAGCGTTGAGACTAAAGTCTACCTCCTTTCATCTAATTAACGATGTATTATTTCGTCATAATTTTGATGGCGTACTGATGCGCTGTCTCGAGAAAGACGAAGCAGAAAAAGTCTTGCTTGAGTTGCATGCAGGAGAAGATGGTGGTCACTTCGGTGGTGACACCACTTCTCATAAGGTTTTAAGAACCGGTTACTACTGGCCCACGCTTTTTAGGGATGCCCATGCCTTATGTTGTAAATGTACCATATGTCAGAAAGCATCAGGGCGGTTGCAAAAACCATCCTTTCCCTTGCAACCCGTTTTAGTAGATTCTCCTTTCCAGCAATGGGGCCTTGATATCATAGGTCCAGTTAACCCTCCTTCCTCACAACAACACAAGTATATTTTGACAGCCACAGATTACTTTACTCGATGGTCTAAAGTTGTTGCGCTAAGAACTATTAACACCAGTCAGGTAATCGCTTTTCTAAACACGAATATTATCACTCGTTTTGGCATCCCTGATTGTTTAGTCTTTGACAACGCTTCATAATTTTCTTCTCTTGAGATGAGCGAGTTCGCTTTGGAGAAAGGAATAAAGCTGAAGTATTCTGCTAGTTACTACCCCCAGGGCAACAGATTAGCAGAATCAACAAACAAGAACTTGATTAAAATAATCAAGAGAACCGTGGTTGAAAATCACAAGAATTGGCACAATGCACTGTTGAACGCACTGTGGGATGATAGTGTAACACCCAAAGCCGCTATAGGTAACTCCCCATTTTTTCTCGTTTATGGCAGAGAAGCAATTCTGCCACCTCACATTCTTCTTCCTTCGCTGCAATTGTCACAAAAAGTCCAAGAAGAAGATTGTCCCCCTTTAGAAAGCCGAATTAACGCTTTAATGAAGTTGGAAGAAGTAAGAGCCCAAGATAAGCGTCAGCTAGATCAACATCAACAATTGGTTAAAAGCTGGTTCGATTCTAATTGTGCTTCTGATAGGAATTTTGAAATAGGCAATCTCATCTTGAAATGGGACAAACCACACGAAGGAAAGGGTGAGCACACCAAATTTCAAAACTTATGGCTTGGACCATTTTTAATTGCTGAAAAGTTGGGTCCTAGTTCCTTTCGATTGCAAAATCTCGAAGGGCAGCTTGACACCTATCCGGTGAATGGCCAAGCCCTGAAAAGATACTTTGCTTGATAACTACCCTTGTATATTATGTATATATTTTTGCCTTTGTTTGCTTTTTCGTTTGCTTTTGTTTTTTTATTTTGGTTTGAATTGATCAGTTTGTGTTTTTGAACAATACACATACCTGTACACTGAGCTATTCAGACAAAGATGATGGAAAATTTCTTCGCTGAAATAACTTCTGAAAAATTTGTACAAACATCAATGATATATTGCTGAAATTGATATCTATGTTGGAAAAATTTTGTTGTTTGAAAGAAGTTTACGGATTTCAATCTCTGAGCAAAGCTTGTCATGATCATCTATTATCTTTTTACGCTGTCCCTTTTCCGTAAAGGAATGACTCAAAAGATGTCTCCCTGTCGTAGGAAGTTGTTTTGTAAATAAAACATCTCTAGAGCTAAATAAAGGACAGTGCTAAAAAATTCTGATGAGGTCCAAAAATTATGTTAAAATATCAAGATTTTCAATGTCACCCCGCTCAGCTATATATCTATAAAAGAAAAACAAAATAAAATTATTAATAAGACCTGTGGGAAGTGTTTGTAAACCCGTCGGGATACTGAACAGGTCTGCTGGCAGCAGGTATGCATGACGCCAAGACAACTTCATCGGGGTACTAAACAGGCCCGCTGGTAGGGAAGCAATGTCGGGTACATGAAAATCTGCAAAAAAATAAAAAAAATATAAGAAACCTCTTTAATGTCCTTTATTCTGATCTAGAACTTCTTGACAGGATACAGACGTCAGAGTGGGTTAAATGGCAACCCTGTCGAGGCTATGGACGCCCGCTGGTAGCAGTGGCTATGCCAATAGTATTGGATATTTTATCTTTAATATCGTGACTTGCTAATCTTAAGATTGTTATTAGTTTTCATATTTTGAAACACTGCTGGAAAAGATAGTTAATGATGATGTTTATACGATTTTCTGGTTGTTATTTTTGAGTTGCAATTATCTTTGTTGTCTTAATCTGAATTGGTACCTTTTGCAGACATAACTGCTTCTACCAGTGTGTCGCCATTGTTGGCAGCCAACTCACTTTTTCCTATCGTCTATAAGCTGCCTACACCTATGTTTTGCAAACATCAATTTTTTGTCGCAATTCCCAAATAGACGACATTTTCATTTCTTGCGACATTTACACACTTGTTTTTGTTTTGTTTTCACGACTGTAAGCGTGAAAACTGAATCTTTCAAAGTCACATTTCGATCATTATCTGAACTGTGGATGTTTTTTTTGTCATTATGCCTATTGCACTTTCATTTTATTGATCATTACACGACTAGAAATATCCTTTGATCGGTTCTCATACTTTGATTGATTGTATAACTTGGTTTTATTGAGTTTGTAAGGCATTGAGCATTTGGATTTGCATTTTATGACTTGCCTGATCTTTGATTCTATGAAAATGCATAGGGGTTATGATTTATTTTGTTTATATGTATGATATAATCCTTATGTTAATCCTTCATAATTTATTGGCTTGTCAACTATTATGAATGTCGTTTTGGCACCTTGGTTAAACTTTTGATTTAATACATTGGCGCATATTTGATTTTGGGTTTTTGATTTATACATTGGATGTTTGAACACCATGGCATAAAGTTTGCATACACAATTGATTTCATTGGTTGTACACATGACTTAATGGTTGAACTATTATTATGGAGTGAATAGCTATGAAATTTGGCGGTTGTACTTGGATAATGAATATTATGCATGGCAGATTCCACCACCGTCGCATGCTCGCATTAATGATTACCCCTTTTTGCTCGTTCATTGTTGTTGGTTCGGGTAGCTCTGCTCCTGTATGCATTGGTGATTCAAACCCTTCCCTTACCATGCATTCGGCTCCATGGCCCCAGTCGTGTGAGTTGAACCCAATGCCAATCAAGCCCTACTAATGTTTGACAATGCCCACCAAGATTTGGCAGATAGTGGATGGCTTACCTTCGTGAAACATTTTGAGGGTTTTAACCTTTGCATGGCTCGACAGTTTTCCATGACCTTCGATGGCTGTCGGGCCAAGGTCGGCGATATACAGTTGGATATTGATGAACAATTCATCAGCTCGGCTATGGGGTTAGCTCCTTCGGGAAAGCGTTGGTTTAAGAATTGCAAGGTCGAGGAAGTGCCATGGACCCTGTTGTTTCAATCTCGCAAAGTCACCTCTTGTGACAGAGGTATGCCCGTATCTATGCTCAAACCATGATGGCACGATTTATTGATGATAATCAAACAGTTCGTGACTTGTGAAGGTCGATACGGACTTGTGTTCCTCCACCACCTGCGTTTTCTTATGGTTTTTGTGGGATACTCTCTCAATATGCCCTATTATTTGCATCGTAGCCTGTTTAAAATGTCGAAGAAGTTCAAAAGGCACTAGGCTGACAGTAGCCTGTTTCATTATGGGCTTGTTAAGCTTATCATTGTCTATCATTTGATTTTGCACGGGGATAGTTGGAGCATTTTCGTTGCTCGGAATGGTTTCGAGGATACGAACCCTACACAAGTTGACAAACCTGTGGTGAGTGAGGTCAAGGTTGCACCCCCGATGCCCTACCATGTCCTGCTGCCTAAACCCTTGGCTAACCCTCCTATCGACTTACCCCACACTGTGACTAAGAGTGTTGAGACTGTTAAGCCTGTGACAAAAAAGTCCAAGGTGAACCTTACTGCTAATGATAAGGGTAAAAAGGATGCACGTTTGATTTCACAGATGGCAAGGAACAAACCAAAACCCCCTGTTGAGCCAAACCCTATCGTCTTGAGTGAGGACTTCGATTCGAAAATGGAGCATTTCTTGGCCAGCGAATACCCTTATTCGCAAGGTTTGTGTGCCGAACCCTCATATGATTTTGTATCAAACCTACCCCCTGCCTAAAGGACGACCCTAACTACCCAGGCATTAAGTTTCCTTGTGAAACTCTCGGTCATTTGCCCAAACCCTCGCCTGTTCTGTCTAAACCCTCACAATCACCCTGTGACCAATGCAATTCATGGTTAGAGCGATATTATATCGATGTTCCGATACTCCAATCAAAGATTCAATCTTTAGAAGATCAGATTGCATTCATGACCAGTCAAAAGGCCAAGCTCCAAGCAGTGGATAAGAAACAAAAGACAACTGGCTCCATTTTGTTCAAAAACGTGGAATCAGCCATGGCTGTTGTAAATTCCAAGCTGGTATAAGCAATGCAGCCTCGTCGCTACACAGGTATGATTCTGACATCGTTTTGTTTTGTAAATAATCTAGTTTACTATAATGATTTTGATTCAGCTTTTAAATAGTTTGATCACTTATTCAAATGCCTCTATCATTCGGTGATAATCCTGTACATGGCTTCGTTTTGATTAAAATAGAAAGGATTTCGATTTGATATATGATTTGCTCACAGATTTTTATGGTTATTCGTTTGGATTTCATTTGCTAAGTTTGTCTGAGTGAAATAACGAAAGTAATGGTGTGTTTTCAATACAATTCGTTTTGTGCCCACTCCCAACAGGAAGTTTTTATGCTTAATTTAGAAAACGATTTTGATCTGATTCGATCTCGTTATCATTTGTATGCTATGATTGGTAAATGTCTTCGGGAGGATACTTGTTACGATGTTGTGTCATGTGATGTTCTATCTTTGACTATTTCCAAGTTAAGGATAATGACTCTGTTTCTTTGATGAAAACATTACGCTCAAATAACATTCGCGCCTGAAATGGAAATGAATCTGAATCATAACAACTATGTGAAAATCTTAGCTAATCGATTCGCTTTTGTTCTAATTTGGCAAGTTTGTCCTATGAGTCGAGTTTAGATTATAATTGATGCTCTATATTTTAAATTTGTGAAATGAATTGGTCAAACCCTGATATGATTCGTTTGATTGAAACGATTGTGATCAAAATTAATCGATCATGTTTTCTTACTGTGCAATGATCAACAATCAAAATCTATAACAAACCCTGTTATGATTTTTTTATGAGTCAATTATCGTTTGGATTCGTTCACAGCCTAAATCTCTTACTATACAGTTATCGTGATAATCCTGTTCTATTCACAAGTGTAACAATCTGTCTGTGATTTGTTCTATTTTCAATTGAATATCAAAACGATCTCATAACAGAGGGATTCGATTTGTTGAGAAATGATTACAATTCTGTTACATATGAT
Organism: Picea engelmannii; assembly: GCA_009831015.1. Taxonomy (NCBI): domain Eukaryota; kingdom Viridiplantae; phylum Streptophyta; class Pinopsida; order Pinales; family Pinaceae; genus Picea; species Picea engelmannii. Next base: position 827,251 of record ML781869.1, on the reverse strand, counting down.
TTCATTTACCCGACTCATGACTATAATTGAAACAGAGTATTGCTATCTCTGTACTCGGTTAAATGATGTGTATCATGTTTGAGTTCATAATAGAATATCGATTTCAATTTATGATCCATTCTCAAGTAATTATTGGATGTCAATTGAATGGAATTTCTTAAAAGATTTGATTTAATTTCAATTCTGATTCTGTATCTTATTTTAGACTAGCTACAGAATCAGATGATTATGTAGCTAGTCTATAGAATTTAATTTTTATCATTTTATTAATAAAAGAGTCTTCTAACTTGTCTATTTTGGATCCTTTTCAGGTGAATTCAAAATTACATGGGATTTGATGGACAGTTTAGAGGATATTTGAAATATTTTGGTTTCATTTTAATTTCCTAGTTTAGTTGATCTTGGGAATATCTTCCCAGATTATGTAAACAGTTTGATAACTTCCATAGGGAGGTTTTACCCTGTGGAAAAACTTATAAATACTTATTATTTTTTGTAATAATCATCCTGATTCGTGGGAGAACAAGGATATGGAATTTTAATACAGACTGAGACAGAATTTGATGTTCTGCTACAACTTTAGCTTTTCATAATATCAATATTTTGTTTCATGTTTATGTGTATCAATTTGCATTTGGTTAATGACTACTTTAGCTATCTTAGTCTTTTGCAAATGATATGATTTAATCAATATAATCCATATCTGATTTCTTCCAATATTTAAAAAAACATAACAATTACTTGATTCAGTTTGTGAATGACAGATTTCTCTTCTTCATCAATTGAATTATTAAGTATAAGTTTTTGCATAACAGGTTTACCTAATTGCAGAGATTTATAAATCATATAATTGTTATGATTTTTTATGTCTTGTTTGTCCTGTAAATAAACTCAAAGAGCATTGCAGCTATCGTTTACGAGAAGCTTCTGGATCATCCGATGCGAGTTTCCTTCCTCCGACCATTTTCGAAGTCATCATACACAGGACAAATCTTGAGCGTTTCCAGGTCAGTTTGTTGTTTATTTGTTTAGTATATTTGTTGGTATTTTAGTTTAGATATATGTGTAGTTAGTATATTAGATTGTTTAATTTCAGTAAGTTTTATTTCTTGTTCATAAAATCAGAAAAATTAACAAAAATATCTTTCTCTGCCTTAGGGAAGAAAGCAAATGAGTTTTCCAGGTTTTAATCAAATCTGTGAATTGTAGATATTGTATATTTTGTGAATAAGTTATATTTCAATTAGTAGTTTGAATATATAGAAATAGTAGATTAGTTTGTTTGTTTAATAGTTAGTTTTAATTAGATTAGTTAGATTAGTTTGTTTTATTTATTGTTAGTTAGTTTAGTTTGTTTTATTTAGTTTAAATTAGTTTATTTTATTTTATTTTCGTTAGATTAGTTAGTTGAGATTAGTTTTCTCTTTGGTTTTACTAGGACCTTAGATCGGCTAACGGAGCCGCTAAACCCGTCAGGGTGGTCCATTCCAAACGACTTGGGTTATTAGACAACCCCGGATCGGTTCCACTCTCTCAGTTGACGGATGGTCAATTTCGCCCGTCAACACATCCCTCTGGGAGGAGTAGATGTGGTTTTATGGGTGTTACAAACCTTAGGCACATAATCAGTCATCACCAGGAACATTTCATCCAACTCAAGTGGCAAGGGAAAAGTTACAAATTATATGGTTTTCAATCTCCACAAACACAGGTTGTGTCGTCACAACAAATGGAAAAAATGATCCGAAAAGGAGCAACCAGATACTTCATCCAATGCCACAACATAGAAATACAAGAATAAAAACAGGATGACTCCAGAACATCATACGTCGAAGATCTAATTCAAAAACACAATGTATTTCAATACCTTCCCATGAAGTTACTGCCTCAAAGAAGAATTGAACATATAATTGAAGTTAAACTAGGATCAAACCCGGTCAAGGTTAGACCATACAGATACCCCCATCACCACAAAACAGTGATAGAAAGATTAGTCCAATACCTATTAAAATGTGGTGTCATCATGAAAAGCAGAAGTCGATATGCAGCTCCAGTAGTGTTAGTTCGAAAGAAAGATGGATCTTTCATATTATGCATATATTACCGAGGGATAAACAAAATAACAATTAAAAACAAATTTCACATCCCATTTATTGACGAAATGTTGGATGAACTTCATGGAGAAAGATATTTTTCAAAACCTGATTTAAGATATGGGTACTATCATATTAGAGTTAGACTAGAAGATGTAGCCAAGACTGCCTTCCAGATACACGAAGGACACTATGAATTCAAGGTGATTCCTTTTGGGCTAACTAATGCCCCCACCACCTTCCAAGCATCAATGAATGAATTATTTCACCCATACTTGCGGAAACATGTCTTAGTTTTCTTCGATGATATCTTAGTGTACAGTAAAACATGGGAGGAGCATATGAAGGATTTGGGACAAGTGTTATCTCTTCTAGAAGAAAATCAATTCTATGCCAAAATATCAAAATTTACATTTGGCAAGGAGGAAGTAGAGTACCTTGGTCACATCATATCCAAAAAAGGATTCAAGGTAGACCCCAAGAAAATCAAGGCAATCACAGAATGGCCTAAACCCAAAAACATATTCGAGTTAAGAGGATTTCTAGGATTGGTAGGATATATCACATAGAATTGCAAGGGTCAAAAATCATTTCAGTTTTGATTTTGAGTCATAGGTTTTTATTAAGTTTTAGGTTTTTTATGTTCCTTTGCTATAGTATTTTTTCAAATTTTGATGTAAATAATCTAAGGTTAGTTTTGGCTTTGGCCTAGAGTCCTTGGGTTATGCCTTGCTATCATAACAGGTCAGATAAATCTCCATGAGTCACATATTTCAAACTCTCGATCATCACCCTA
>ML781869.1:778423-792249 GCA_009831015.1 Picea engelmannii | reverse complement strand
TTAAAAAAAACGGCACTGAAAACGGACTTCCGATGTGAGAGTTATGCCCCTTTTAAAAAAGGCATACATGGTAACCAAATAACCACGTGATAGTGTAAGCTACTTTATGAAGTGACCCACTTTTATAAAGAGAAGTGGGGATCTCTTTTACAATGAGGTTACCTTATAACAGAAAAGTTTCATGCAAAATAACTCTAAAATAAAATATAAAGCTACTTATAGTGATTCACTTTTATACTTGAAGTGAAATGCACTTTACAATTTTTAGCATGAACTTTTTCAAAAAAAAGTAACAAAAGAGAGACTTGAACTCAAGACCTCTTACTTAATAAGGGAAGTTTTAACCAACTGATCTAGCAAAACATATTGTAATGTTCAGAAGGAGGATTGTTGTTGTTGTTGTTGTTGTTGTTGTTGAAGACGGCCTTGGAGAGCATGCTCCAAAAAAACTCTTTTCACACTAGAAAAAAAATTCGCTTCTCGATGACAACAAGGGTTAGATCTCGGTTAGCTTACCCGGAAGATGCACCTTCTCCTATCTGTTTATGATTTTCCGAGATCGCACAAGGCACGGGGAAAAGAGCATACGCAGATCTAAAAGAGTAGCAGCCCAGAAAAAAAAAATACAAACCGAAATAATCAAAACTTTGCAAAAATTTAAAAATGCGTATTCAGATTTTATACCTCCGGATTCTAACTGTAATGGCCGTATCTTGGGCAAATGGAAACCTTTTCGAGTGAAACGAAAAGTGTTCCTAAATGAAAAGCATGCTTCGGACGCAATGGAATAGTCCTTTCAGCTCAGAAATGTATAGAAATGCCAGAAAATGGAGATGAGGCAACTCGGCTTCACGATCTCGATCTACAACAGGAGTGGGTCTTCAAACAGGCTCTGATACCATGTTCGACAACACAAGTATTCCAACAGAGGATGAACACCTTCAGTAACCACTCACATAACCAGATCAAAGATCAACAAACCGATGTTTTCACATGGTAAAATCCCTACGGGGAAACATCCACGGCCCCAGCCAACGCGGCCACTTGGAGCAGTTTATTAATGCAAAAAAAAGATTACATAGAGATTTTACAAGAGAGTTTCTCACAATCGATCATCGGCAAATGACCCTCCATGCTCTTTAAATAGAGATCATGGACCAATCGGGTGTTAAGCCACGGATCAATGGTCGTTAAGATCGGGGAGAGTATGAACTGTCAGATCACTCTATGTCGGGAACATATCGTGACCGTCGGATTGCCTAACTACAAATGCATACTAATGCATACTAAAGAAACACACTTTTACCTAACGACATATTAGACCAAGTAGATCTTAACTAACTCCTAAGTGTCTAAATATCCTAACATACTCGAGGAAGCTTCTTCAGTTGACCTTTTTAAGTCTATAACTTGATTAGACAGCTTTTGAACAACTTTAGTAAGGTTTTCCAAATCAAAGTTTTTGGGTTGTGTTTTACTTTGAGTAGGTCTGGGGAGAATTTCGATCTTCTTTCTGGAAGAAGAACTAGTCTCAGTTTCGTTGCTAGAAGAGTCCTTAAGACTAAGTATGTCTTTTTCAATTTGGCTGGCCTCCTCGAAGGCCTCTAACAATGTGGCTTTCTTAGATCGTTTAACCCAAATAGTTATACTTTGATGCAAAGCTTTAGTGTAGTAAGCTATCACAAGACTCTCAGCAGGCATAGAATCTGCAAGGATTCGGTTTTTAAGTGTTAAGAATCTTTGATTAAAATCTTTAACTTTTTCTTTTGGGTTCATTTTTAAGCTTGAAATATCCATGACTAAGACTTCCGGAGGTTTACCGTCTTCGAACTTTTCCAAAAAGCATGACTCAAACTTTTCCCAAGACACGATAGTATGGGGTTGTTGGGCAAAGTACCAAGTGGATGAATTACCCTCAAAAGTATACGGGAACAACCTACAGACAACGTCTTCATGTTCAACATTGTGGATTCTAATGGCTAACATAATTTTTTTGATATGATCTTCAGCTATCTGTTTTGAGTCAGGGTCAAACTTAGGAAGCCATTTCTCTGGGTGTTTAGGTAAAGGGTGTTGTGCTCCAGGTACAACTACAACATCCTGGTCCAACCAAGGTCTAGCAGGGTTGTTCTGATTTGCCATTGGGGTAGTGGGTGTGGAAGGCTAAGAAGGTGAATTTCCTTCGTCTGATGAGGAATCTCCTCCAGAAGAGGAAGGAGATGATGGAGGTGGTGAAGGAGGTATCCCAGATCCTCCTGCAGCAGGATTTGAGTTTGGATCTGTAGGATTCACAGTGAGGTTAGTGTCACCTAACTATTCTCTGATATCAGAGAAGTCTAGGGGTTGACCCCACAGACGGTTTGGTTGCCTAAGATGACCTAAGGCACTATGTGTTTTAATAAGATATTGGCGAACAATCTCTTGTATGTCACCACCTATAGGATTAGGGGTTGCTGGCTCAACTGTGATCTGTGGATCGTCGGTTGAAGTAGTTGTTGTTTGAAGGGGAATATTATCGTGTGAACAGCTTCTCGTCACTATAGGTGAGCGATTAGGGGGGGGCGGAGTCTTGCGACCGCCTCGTGCCATTAATTAAGTTCAGGCCCTCCTTCTAGCGCCATTTGTTGACGGGCGAAATTGACCGTCCGTCAACTGAGAGAGTGGAACCGGTCCGGGGTTGTCTAATAACCCAAACCGTTTGGGATGAACCACCCTGGCGGGTTTAGCGGCTCCATTAGCCGATCTAAGGTCCTAGGAAAACCAAAGAGAAAACTAATCTAAACTAACTAATCTAACTAAAACTAAATAAAACAAACTAACTTAAACTAAATAAAACAAACTAAACTAACTAACAATAAATCAAACAAACTAATCTAACTAATCTAATTAAAACTAACTATTAAACAAACTAACTAATCTACTATTTCTATATATTCAAACTACTAATTGAAATATAACTTATTCACAAAATATACAATATCTATAATTCACATATTTGATTAAAACCTGGAAAACTCATTTGCTTTCTGCCCTAAGACAGAGAAAGATATTTTTGTTGATTTTATGATTTTATGAACAAGAAATAAAACTTACTGAAATTAAACAATCTAATATACTAACTACACATATATCTAACTAAAATGTTAACAAATATACTAAACAAATAAACAACAAACTGACCTGGAAACGCTCCAGATTTTCCCTGTGTATGATGACTTTGAAGCCGGTCGGAGGAAGGAAACTCGCACCGGATGATCCAGAAGCTTCTCGTAAATGATAGCTGCAATGCTCTTTGAGTTTGTTTATAGGACAAACAAGACATAAAAATTCATAACAATTATATGATTTATAAATCTCTGCAATTAGGTAAACCTGTTATGCAAAACCTTATACTTAATAATTCAATTGATGAAGAAGATAAATCTGTCATTCACAAACTTAATCAAGTAATTGCTATGTTTTTTTTATACACTGGAAGAAATCAGATATGGATTATATTGATTAAATCATATCATTTGCAAAAGACTAAGATAGCTAAAGTAGTCATTAACCAAATGCAAATTGATACACATAAACATGAAACAAAATATTGATATTATGAAAAGCTAAAGTTGTAGCAGAACATCAATTTCTGTCTCAGTCTGTATTAAAATTCCATATCCTTGTTCTCCCCTAAATGAGGATGATCCTTATTACAAAAATAACAAGTATTTATAAGTTTTTCCACGGGGTAAAACCTCCCTGTGGAAGTTATCAAACTGTTTACATAATCTGGGAAGATATTCCCAAGATCAACTAAACTAAGAAACTAAAATGAAACCAAAATATTTCAAATATCCTCTAAACTGTCCATCAAATCCCATGTAATTTTGAATTCACCTGAAACAGGTTAGAAATAGACAAGTCAGAGAGATATTTCATTAATAAAACAATAAAAATTTAATTCTACAGACTTAGCTACAGAATCATCTGATTCTATAGCTAGTCTAAAATAAGATACAGAATCAGAATTGAAATTAAATCAAATCTTTTAAGAAATTCCATTCAATTTACATCCAACAAGCATTTGAGAATGGATCATAAATTGAAATCGATATTCTATTATGAAATCAAACAGGATCCACATCCTTGACTGAGTATAGAGATAGCAATACTCTGTTTCGATTATAGTCATAAATCAGGTAAATGAAATCATATGAAACAGAATCGTAATCATTCCTCAACAAATCGAATCCATCTGTTATGAGATCATTTTGATATTCAATTGAAAATATAACAAATCCCAAACACATCGTTACACTTGTGAATCGAACAGGATTATCAGGGTAACTGTATAGCAAGCGATCTAGGCTGTAAACGAATCCAAGCGATTATTGACTCATAACAAAATCATAACGAGATTAATCGAACAGGAATTGTTATAGATTTTGATCGTTGATCATTGGACAGTAAGCAAACAAGATCGATTAATTTTGATCACAATCGTTTCAACCAAACGAATCATATCAGGGTTTGACCAATTCATTTCACAAATTTAAAATACAGAGCATCAATTATAATCTGAACTCGACTCATAGTACAAACTTGCCAAATTAGAATAAGAGCAAATCAATTAGCTAAGATTTTCACATAATTGTTATGATTCAGATTCATTTCCAATTCAGGTGCGAATGTTATTTTAGCATAACGTTTTCATCAAAGAGACAGAGTCATTATTCTTAACTTGGAAACAATCAAATATAGAACATCACACGACACAGCATCATAACAAGCTTCTTCCCGAAAACATTTACCAGTCATACCAATGATAATGAAATCGAATCCGAGCAAAATCGTAACAGTCAAACTTAATCAAATCGTTTACCAACCATAGCATATAGATCATAACCAAATCAAATCCGAGCATGATTGTGTTCTAAACTGAATGTGAAAATTTTCCTTTTCAAATCGGATACAAACCAATTCATTTGAAGGCAAACTATTAATTTTGTCATCTTAATAAGGCAAGCCAATCAATCAAATTCAAACGAAGATCACTCAAATCCAATCAAAATCTATTGATTTCTATACTGGGAATAATCAAATCGTATATTGAATCGAAATTTATTTTTATCCAAAGCAAAGCTATATATAGAATGCACGCAATATATCAGAGCCATTCAAGGTGTGAACAGAACTGTTTAAAAACTGAATTGAAAACATTATAACAATCTAGATTATTTACAAAACAAAACAATGTCAAAACCATACCTGTGTAGCGACGAGGCTGCTTGCTTATACCAGCTTGGAATTTACAACAGTCGTGGTTGATTCCATGTTTTTGAACAAGATAGAGCCGGTTGTCTTTTGCTTTTTATCTGTCGCTTGGAGCTTGGCCTTTTGACTGGTTAGGACTGCAATCTGGTCTTCCAATGATTGAATCCTTGATTGGAGTATCGGAACATCAATATAATATCACTCTAACGATGAACTACATTGGTCACAGGGTGACTGTGTGGGTTTAGACAGAGCAGGCAAGGGTTTGGGCAAATGACCGAGGGTTTCACAAGGCACTTTAATACCTGGGTAGTTAGGGTCATCCTTTAGGCAAGGGGGTAGGTTTGATACAAAATCATAAGGGGGCTCTGCACATAAACCTTGCAAGTAGGGGTACTCGCTGGCCAAGAAATGCTCAACTTCCGAATCGGATTCCTCACTCAAGATGATAGTATTTGGCTCAATAGGGGGTTTTGGCTTGTTCCTTGCCATCCGTGAAATCAAACGTGCATTCCTTTTACCCTTATCGTTGGCAGTAGGGTTTGCCTTGGGATTTTTTTCCACAGGCTTAACAGTCTCAACACTCTTAGTCACAGTGTGGGGTAAGTCGATAGGAGGATCGGCCAAGGGTTTAGGTAGTAGGACATGGTAGGGCACTGGGGGTACAGCCTTGACCTCACTCACCACAGGTTTGTCAACCTGTGTAGGGTTCGGATCCTCGAAACCATTCCGAGCAATGAAAATGCTCTAGCTATCCCCGTGCAAACTCAAATGATAGACAACAATAAGTTCAACAAGCCCATAATGAAACAGGCTACTGTCGGCCTGGTGCCTTTTGAATTTCTTCGACATTTTAAACAGGCTACGATGCAAATAATAGGGCATATTGAGAGAGTATCCCATAAAAACCATAAGCAAACGCAGGTGGTGGAGGAACACAAGTCCGTATCGACCTTCACAGGTCATGAACTATTTGATTATCATCAATAAATTGTGCCAACGAGGTTTGAGCATGGATACGGGAAAACCTCTATCACAAGAGGTGACTTTGCGAGATTGAAACAGCAGGGTCCATGGTACTTACTCGACCTTGCAATTCTTAAACCAACGTTGTCCCGAAGGAGCTAACCCCGTAGCCGAGCTGATGAACTGTTCATCAATCTCCAACTGTATATCACCGACCTTGGCTCGACAGCCATCGAAAGTCATGGAAAACTGTCGAGTTACACAAAGGTTAAAACCCTCGAATCATTTCACGAAGGTAAGCCATCCACTGTCTTTCAGATCTTGGCGGGCATTGTCAAACACTAACAGGGCTTGATTTTCATTGGGTTCAACTCGCACGACTGGGGCCATGGAGCCGAATGCCTTGTAAGGGAAGTGTTTGAATTCACCAACACACACAGTAACAGAGCTACCCGAACCAACAGCAATGAATGAGCCAAAAGGGGTAAGCATAAATGCGCGCATGCGAAGGTGGTGGAGTCTACCATGCAAAATATTGATTATCCAAGTACAACCGCCAAATTTCATAGTTGTTCACTCCATAATAATAGTTCAACCATTAAGTCATGTGTACAACCAATGAAATAAAATGTGTATGCCAATATACGCAAACGTTATGCCATGGTGTTCAAACATCCGACATATAAATCAAAACCCAAAATCAAATATGCGCTAATGTATTAAATCATATAATCAAAAGTTCAACCAAGGTGCCAAAACGACATTCATATAGTTGACAAGCCAATAAGTTATGAAGGATTAACATAAGGATTATAGCATATATATATATATATATATATATATATATATATAATTTAATCATAACCCCTATGTATTTTCATAGAATCAATGATTAGGCAAGTCATATAAAGTGTAAATCCAAATGCTCAATGCCTTACAAACTCAATAAAATCAAGTTATGCAATCAATATAAGAATGTCCAATGAGCATAGTTCGAAAGTCCTTCCAGCCACATAACGATAAACAAAAGGTAAGTGCAGTAGGCATATCGATAAAAATATCATGACAGTTCAGATAGTGATCAAAATGTGACCTCGAAAGGAGAAGTTTTCACGCTTACAGTCGTGAAAACTTAACGAAGACAAATGTGCAAATGTCGCAAGAAATGAAAATGACGTTAATTTGGAAATCGCGACAAAAAAAAAATTGATGTTTGCAAAACATAGTTGTAGGCAGCTTATAAACGATAGGAAAAAGTGAGTTGGCTGCCAACACTATACCATTTTACTTTTTTACCCAAATAGTGGATTTTGGACAATTACCTCTAATCTTCAACTGGTGATTGCAAGAGCTACGAGTGACAGAATCAGCAATCGTCTGGACTAGGTAAATCCTCTTCCCCTCCTCTTTCATTTTAGTGGATTACATTTTTATTTAGGTCTCAATTTTTAAGTTATTTAGGGCACAAATTAGAATTGTAGGTGTATGTGAGCTACCGTTCATCGGGTCGTGTATACACGTGATTATACGCAGTTTTCCAAAAGACATATAGCATATACTTATCCCTATATGCGACTGTGAATGTTGCAGCCCGCATATATTTCTATAAACAATTTTTTTTAGTGAATTCTAACACACAAAAAAAAAAATTCTCTTGTAGGATGGTGCTAGAGTCGAGGGAAAGGGAACATGAAGAGGTATATGCTACTGTGGAAAGAGATCTGGGGGCCCAAATGACCTTGAAAATATGCGGGTTGTATAATTTTTGGGCTCTCAAAGGTATGAGGGCCCAAGTGATATTGCTATAGTTACTCGTGGATTACTAGGATCCAGATAGTGAGAGCTTCAACGTTGATGTGAAACCATTAAGGATTGAATTCGAGGATATTTATTTCTTGACGGGGTTGTCGCGTCGGGGTGAGGTGGTCAACCTCAAATCCTGGGGAGCTAGGAGCGGTATGAAGATAGAAGAATACATAGATGCTCATTTCATTCCAGGGACCGATAAGGTAGGGAGTCAACTCCGCATCCGAATGGTAAACAATCTAAGCCTCAAGATTGTTTTCCTCGTTTTGACACAAATCACGGGATCGGCCTCATTGTACCATGCATTGAGGTTGCTTATGTTCTACTCCATAGAGTGCTTGAGACCCATGGTATACGACTGGTGCACCTCACTCCTGGCTAACATGAAGAACCAGTTGACAGAATGAAAACAGGGTGGTAAGACGAACTTCGGGTTTTCTTCCATCTTGTGTAGCTTTTTCTTTGAGTGGGTTCTAGGTTTGGGACCTAGAGTTGAGATCATTCCTTGAGGACCTCATGATCCAGCCATGGAACGGTGGATCGACGTGATGAGACGACAAAGGGGAGGTAGGGTGCCCACATCCTACAATGATGATTTCTTTTACTGGTGGAAACTACAGGTCATTTCTTTGTATGACTACCCCTATGTAGGGATAGACTTCAGAGGGGACCCTAATATGCCATTATCACCAAGGACTACCTACGGGGACATAGGTATGTCAAAGTTTTTTAAATATTTCATTTTTTTTCATTTTTGTATAGGAAAACAAAAATATTTTTGGATGATGTTTAAGTACTAATTAGACACGTATGTGATGCATACGTAGATCCACGACGGTTGGATAGGATTTCATGACATCGTCGGAGGAACCAAGGAGATGAGGTAGTGGGAGGAGAAGTAGAGAGAGTCCTTCAAAACGTGCAAGGAAACCTATCTCGTTTGAAACAAAGGATTCTGATGGTTCAAGTTGAGGATCTGTCGAAGGCTATGCAGTTCTAGGTGGTAGGCGTTCCTAGAGCTTGGGTGCGACTCTTTCGGCATCTCACAAATTTTTTAGTTTTCTATCATGACACTCATCTGGTGCCACAGGCGTAGATGTCATGACTTTTTTATTATGGACTGTATATGTGTATTGAGGGTGTTATCCCCAATTTTGTACTATAAATATCATATTTTTTGAAATATATATAAAAACATGGTTCTTCGGCTTTACTTATGTTACAATGTGTACATTGATGAGAATGTTTTCTTTTCTTTAGTTATGTGACAAATGTCAATATAAAACGAAATTAGCATACGCATCGGATACATAATTAGAACTCATAGGTATGTGATGATAAGTAATAAAATCAAATTGTCGTTCTAAAAGGCGTACCCATAGGAATCATCGAAGTAACGTGGGTTCACGCACATGGTAACTATCATTCAACTGATATACTACTAACTGGGAATCTAGGCGAACCTCCAAAGAACGATAACCATGTGAAATGGCATTGTGCAAAAGTTCTATAATGACACTATGTCTGGCCATATTATTCATGGATGGCCCTAGGCATACGCCACCTGAAGACACCAGTAGACCCTTGGGTGAGTGAATAACCCAAGAGACGGAAGCCAAGTTCTGTGTATGACAACTAGATCCATCTACGAATCCTAAGTATATTGAAGACTCCGTTGACATCTACCAACCAAGGGAAAACACGATAATCAAGTTGAAGACAAAAATAAAGGAAAAATATATATACACTAAATTAAATTAGTATATAAAGAGTTGCACCCAATATTGGGGCTCAAACGTAATATATTTTCAAGTAGAGCCCATTCCTAGGCTCAACCAACATGTTCCCTTCATAATATTTTAATTCATAGGCTCCTTTTTCCAAGACACATTGCATGATATAGGGATTGTGCCACATGGGTTTGAACTTGTCTGCCCCCAGTGGTTCTTTGGGTTGATCATATAAAAGGACCAAGTCACCCTCAACGTACAACCAAGGAAAGATAGACTTATCATATTAGACCTTGACACATCTTTTATTCGCTTCGATAGCCGTAGAGGTGTATCGACACTGCTCATCAAGGCTCTGTAGGTGCACAAGGTGTCGTTCAAGATTAGAAGTGTCAAGTAGGAGAACAACTGCCAATATAAGAGAAGGGATTTCACATTCAATAGGTAATATTGACTCCACACCGTGTACTAACTAGAAAGGAGAAAATCTGGTGGCAGTCTTGACCGAGGTTCGATATGCCCAAAGTGCGGGATATAGCATGATATGCCAGTCAGATTTTCTCTGGCTGACTATTTTCTGCAAAATGGTCTTGAGAGATTTTTTTACGGCCTCTACTTGTCCATTTTCCTAGGAGTAGTAAGGGGAATAATGACCATGCTTAAACCCCAATTTGGATACTATCTCTTCCATCATTTCATTCCGAAAGTGACTTCCATGATCCATGAAAATATCACTCAGGATTCCAAATCTGGAAATAATTTGATTGAATACGAAGAAGGTGATAGTATTCCTGTTAGATTTAACTGTAGGCATGGCCTCGACCCACTTAGTAAAGTATTCTACGGCCATGATAATATGTTGATGCCCCCTAGCCAAAGTTGGGTTGAAATCCACAAATTCCACCCCCTACTTGGTGAACAAGTTGTCATCACTACAGAACAATGCCTGGAAGGACCGCTCAATGACACAGAGATCCAGGAATTCACTGAGCAAGAGGTCGTCGCACTGCAGCAAGTCGAAGCATCTTGAGCCTAGCTCGAAGAATTCGAGGTAGAATTGATCAGACCAGAGTGACTCGGGATGAGTCACAGGTGAGTGTTGGGGGCATGTTGGCCCTTGACCAAGTTTTGAAGAATACTTGGTCATATTTGACCATTTTTGGGACTTCGATAGCTTGCCAAAGATGGAGCGCAACGCAAAGCGGAAATTAGGGAAACTAGACCTATTTTTGGGTCCCTTTAGGGTTTTGGGTTAATGTAACGGGAAAGGGATGTCGGCCCATGGGTTCACCCACGTTTAGGCCCATTTTTGTAATCTATAAATAGATACTTAGGCAATGTAAGAAAGAGAGGGAAAAAGGGGGAGAGTAGTACATATATGTGATATCTTAGTGCTAGAACTGGATCTGTGTGATCGTATGTATCTTGTAAATGCTTTGTGCATGATTGTAAGAAGCTTGCAAGTTGTTTTGTGTTGAAGTGTGAGGAAGAAGGATCTAGCGAGTTGCATAGATCTTCTGTCTTGTGCAAAGCAAGGATTGTTGAAGCTCTGTGTTGTAACTGTTGACTGAGATAATAAAGAATAAGATATTGTGGACATAGCCCCAAGGTTGGAGTGAACCACGATCGAAGTACTCATTACGATACTCTGTGCTATCTGGGAAGTGTTGTAAGGGTTTAATATTGGTGGATAAACCATGCTAGATTATTGCTAAGTGTTATAATCACAGATCTATGTCCTAGCTAAGGTTGCAGACATCTGAGTTCTGCAACCACCCTTACCTCTACCTCAGGTGAGACTTCATCTACTTCGCAAGTGTTGTCGAAAGGGTCAGTAGTTAGGGTTTTGTTGGTGCACTCTTGAGCGTTGAACCTTGGGTCTTCCCTTGTGCTAACAAATGGTTCCATTGCAATTCATTCTACACCATGAATCACCCCATTCGTACTTCATAGGTTTAGACCTTTGATGAAATTTAGCGTGGACCGCCACTTCACCTACATTAAAACGCACGGTGATGAGCATAAATAGCAGCTCCAATCCTACTACATGCTGACAGAAGATGACTTGGAGGAGATTACCAAGGAATGGTCGGTGGACCTCCTTGTTGCAGCGGACCCCGCAGACATGTCTGACGAGGAAAGCACTGAAGCTATGTCAGATACACATGGCCCAAGCAAGACTAAGAAGGATGATGAAGTTGAACATGTCCCTAGCACTTCCACGAAGACTACTTCGATCTCACCTGCGCAGGGAAGTGATGGTGACAAACTAGGTGGCACAGCAGTTGAGCAGAACAGACACAAGGTTACTCCACCTAGAGAGGAGGAGGATCCCTCCATGAAAAGAAATATTACACCACCAAAACCCTCCTCCCGAAAGAGAGCTAAGGCCACCCGGACCACGCTTAAAAATACCCTTACCCCAGTTGACTTCAACTTCTTAATTGTTGTGCTGAATGATGTTTCACTAGAGCTCGTAGAAAATCAAGAAGCAAAGTAGGAGGAGATATTCAACCGAATCAAGGGTGAACTCCAAGAAGTGCAACAGGCACTCCATTCCGGCCAAGAAGTTTCTACAGTGCCCTTGATAAGAGGAACACCAGGAACATGTGATGAGCCCACTCATCTACACCAAATCACTGATCAAGTTGAAGCTCGCCTTCGACGAGCCCAAGAAGACACAGCACAAGCCACCTAGGCTTTGATGCAAGCACAGAAAGCACTTCTAGAACAACAGAGTGAGGCAGAACGGGAAAATCTTGCCCTAAAAGTGAAGTGGGACAGGGAAAAGGCACAGTTGCTAGCAGAGCAACTTGAAGTACAGGAAAGGGTTCACAAAGCACTTCACATTGTGACGATCATAGAAGTGAAGATGGAAGACTGTCTCCCACAACATGTGACCCAACTGAAAGTAGTAATCCAGCAACTCCAACAGCGCATCACAGATCTGGAGCTCCGCACTGTGCCCGAGACCCCCCAAGAAATAAGATATTTAAGAGAGGCCACTGCTCGAAGCGCAGTTGGTCGATTACAAACCTTTTCCCTGGAATGCAAGCAGTTGAGCGCTAGAAGCACCCAAACTTATGAAACGCTCGCAGAGAATCCAGAATTGCAGACATTGGAGGCATAGCTCCAAGAATAAAAACAACATGCAGACATGCTATAGGTGTAGATAAATACTTTGACCCCAGTCAAAAGAATGAAGAGGTTCACAGAACAATGCACAGCCCAACAATAGTTACATACGCTGCAAAGTAAAGTGATGGAAGTGTCCCAACAACTTCAGCCAATCCAAGTAACGACATGCCAGTTGTTCACTGAACTTGAAAGCCAGGAAGCTGAACTCGAACAGGTTGTCATCACTACAGAATAGTGCCTGGAAGGACTACTCGATGACACAGAGATCAAGGAATTCATTGAGCAAGAGGTCATCGTACTGCAGCAGGTCGAAGCATCTCGAGCCAAGCTTGAAGCATTCGAGGCGAAATTGATCAGACCAGAGTGACTCAAGAAAACTCACAGGTGATTTTTAGGGGCATGTTGGCCCTTGAACAATTTTTGAAGAATACTTGGTCATATTTTACTGTTTTGGGGACTTCGACATCTTGCCAAAGATGGAGCGCAATGCGAAGCAGAAATTAGGGAAACTAGACCTATTTTTTGGTCCCTTTAGGGTTTTAGGTTAATGTAACGGGAAAGGAATGTCGGCCTGTGGGTTCACCCACGTTTAGGCCCATTTTTTTAATATATAAATAGATACTTAGGCAATGTAAGAAAGAGAGGGGAAAAGGGGGAGAGTAGTTTTGGAAGATTGGTTGTTGTCATTGATGTCAACCCTAGTCATGGGTTTTGGACCGCAAGATTGATAAAGGTATTTGGACATGAAGGACAATGCACATGCACATACAACACCCATGAATGGATAGTATATATCATGTTGTTTCTGGTGGTATGTGTCATGTCACGTGGATCCTCATGGTTGAGGAGAAATGAATTTTTGAAGATGACAAAGTGAATTGAAGAAGGAAGTACATGTAGGCCCTGAAGATAATTAAAGAAAAGAATTAC
>ML781869.1:740436-752672 GCA_009831015.1 Picea engelmannii | reverse complement strand
TTGAGCTTGCTATTTTTAATCTCAACATGCTTCAATTTTTTAAGATTCTCATCTTCTTGTTGAATCATTTATACTTCATGATTTTCTTCTTCTTCATTGTCATCTCTTTCAATCCTTGGATGAGGACATTCAAATTCAACATGCCCTACTCCTTCACAATTAAAGCAAAAGAACTGACCTCTATTTTCTTCTTTGAAATCTAAGATGTTGTAATCTTATTCAACTTCTTCTTCTTCTTCTTCTTCTTCCCTTGCATAAAGGTCGTGTAGCTTGTCCCAGAGCTCTTTTGTTGATGCACATGATCCCACCTTGGATTTCACTGAATCTGTCAATCCATCCAGGATGGTATCTATTGACAGTTTGTTGTTCCTTTTTGCTTCCTTCTGAGCTGCAGTCTTTAGTTTCTTCAAAGCATTGTATCCTGAAGCAACTAAGAACCAAACATCTGGCCCAAGAGATTTCAAGTAAGTTTCCATTATATTATTCCAATATTTGAAATTGATTCCATCAAATGATGGAATCCTATTTGGAATGTTGTCTTCCATTTCTGCATAGTATCTTCCTTCCAGTGGTTAAATTGTACTGAAGGTAACATGCTCTGATACCAATTGTTGATACTGAGAGGGGGCTGAATCATTATCAAGTACAATTTAAAACATTTTTCAACTTATACTTAAACCATTAAATTATATCCAATGAGCAATGAACAATAGTATAAGATTTACACCAATACACCATGCACAATATATGGGAAATAATCAATAGTTATTGTTCAAGGGAAGTAATGACTTCCAAAGGTAGCTACAGATTCCAAATGTAAAGGGAGGGATAAACCTCCAAGAGGAAGATACAATCCTCCAATATCAAGAGAGAGTTTAACTCTCCATCCTTTCCCCTTCCTTCCACCCAAGAATATATGAGAGATAATAAAACTTTATATTGAATCATCACCATCAACCAATCATCACATAGAACCTAATAATGTTTCCTGAGACTTCTTCAATTTCTTGAATTCTTCAATTCTTGGAGTACTTTGATCCTGTAGATAATATTACTCAATGTATTCTCTGAAACTCCTCCAAGTTTCACTCCTTGAATCCTCCCCAAAAATAAGTTATAGAGAGAATGGTAGACCTTGTTCAATTATGGTTTATTCAGGAGACCAAATTTGTACAGAATACCCCGCGCTCAATAGTTTACATCGGATTCTAAAACTCACACACAAGAAACTAAAGTTTGTACTATTTCCAATTAAATTTTTCCCACGTCATTTGGATTCTCTATGAATAAGTTATGATTGTTTTACCTGGAACACCTGTTAATTGACTAGCTTCAGGAGTGGTCACAAACCCTATCTTCCACAGAGTGTATATCCATAATTATATAGAATCAAGAGATGAAATTTTTACCATAGGTACCTTGATATGTCTTCTCAATACGATATCAATTTCACCATCTAAATCATTCTAGAAAAAAAATTATAGAAAAAGTGGTAAGATGACCTAAAAATAACATACCTTAGAACACATCACCAAAAGACTTCATCCTCCCTTGAAATCCGGCCTTCTTTACTTCTGATTTCCTCTGAAATTCGACTTGTGTATCAAATGAATTTATAATGATATTTATTTATACCATTTGTGTCACTTCCTTTTAACATTAGGGCCGACCTGACTATTTCTTATTTTGTAATTTTTTTCTTTAATTATCTTCTGGGCCTACATATACTTCCTTCTTCAATTCACTTTGTCATATTCAAAAATTCATTTCTCCTCAACCATGAGGATCCACGTGATGTGCAACATACCACCAGAAACAACATGATGTATACTATACATCCATGGGTCTTGTATCTACATGTGCATTTTCCTTCATGTCCAAATACCTTCATCAATCTTGCGGTCCAAAACCCATGACTAGGGTTGACATCAATGACAACAACCAATCTTCCAATAGAAACCACGGTATAACCGATGCATAGGCGAACAGTCGTAAGTCAGGTCCATCATATGGAAAGGGTAGAAAATCCTGAAACCTTGAAAGCACCGCCTCTCACGGAGGTAAGGACACTAGCAAGATCCCCATATACGAATAGATCCCCAGAAATATATCTGACACTAAGAAGGTATCGGGGGGATATCCCTTCAACCAAATTCACACGACCTCGTGCTTAAACCCAGTGTAAGCGAAGCCTCATGATATTACCGATTATACAATGGATTTCTCCACTCCCTTAGTCAGACACATATGTTGATTTAATAGCCTTGGAGAAGTTTACTCACAAAATCCTATTTTAAGGCTCTAAATCCTAAGCTAGTTTGTGCACCCTAGAAAATAAAATCGTTACTAATCAATTTTAAATTATAGCATTAATTTTAATGGCTTTGCTTACTCAAAAGGTGCGGTCGTAAAACTAGTGATGTTATGACTCAGCAAGTAAAATAAATGAATATGAACATAACACAAAGTCCTAACTTCAATTTCCAATAAATGATATGCTTTTCAAAAATGCAATTTTCAATTCAATTCTGCAATTCTAAATAAAATGCAATCTTTCTTTACATGCACTAAGACAAATGACAAAAGACTCAAGGGATCAAAATGTCAATCAATATAAAATGCCTAATATTTTTGTATTTTCAATATAAGAGAATGAAAATGCAAGGACTGAACAACAACTTGATATAAAGACTCTGTTGTGTATAGACAAAGATAACCCAAGTAGGATATCAAGGAGAAAAATACCGAGCCCAAGGTGGAAGGACAATCAAAATGAAAAGATGATGAGAAAGGCACCGCCCAAAAATGCAACAAAACATAGGTTTCTTGTCATTCCACAGACACTTAATAGTCACTACAGAGACCCAAGAAGACTCAGCAATCATCAAAACCTACCCAGCAACAACCAATCCCATCAATCAAGCAACAAAGTTTGATATACACGATTGTTCAAGGGAAAAGTGTGTATGTATGCAACTTGCAGAAGTACAACACGCGTATGTACGTGACTGTCAAGAAAAAACCTGCATATATGTATCAAAACACAACTAGGATAAGGACAAGCCTGAAAAACTCAGACTCAAAGTGAACAGAGGCTGTAAAGAAATCATACGACAAGAAACTTAATATGAACGAGAGAAATCTAAGGAGAAAAACACTCCAAACCCCAAAAAATAAGATTATATCACCAGTATGGTCGCCAATTATGTTACGGATAAAATCTCTCTATGGCTAGGGGTAAACCAAAACAGACGGAAATGACTGTAGAAATCAACTCTAATCTCAAGTATGCTATATAAACAAATAATATAACAAGACAAGATAAGAGGCCTACCTCGTCCAGATGTTTGATGAAGTCCATTGTTGAGCACTTGACCCAAAGCAATATACCTACAACTAGTCTTCAACAACCAAGCAACGCAAGAATATGGTGATAATATATGACGTTAGCACATTCAATAACATAATCTATCAACATTCATAACAAATACACCCATGGAATAATAATTCAAATATTTGTGAGATATTAATTGGACGAGAAAAGAGTATTTCTATTAAGATATAATCAACAGAAGAAAATGAGTTACAAATTTCTGTGTTGGCACGGTTCCGAACCGAGAAACTAAGTTCCTTCCAGATGGGCCTCAGCCACTTCAATCCTCCACCAAAGGAAATCTCATATAAGAGAGACAAAGAAGTTCTCAATCAATAATGGAAGAGCTTGGGGGATGAACAATGTGTTCAGACTTAAAGGACAAAGGGATGTAGACTCAATGTGAAGTGAATAATTTCTCCATAGTAACTTTGCTCTCAAAGTTGAATTCTTTCTCCTTTTTTCCATAGCTCGGATTTGGCCCATTTATAGACTTTAAGTGGAACTGAAGGGTCGATTCAGAATGTTTCTAGTATATGGAATGCCAAGGATCATTGATCTTGTGACGTGACATGGAAACCCGACACCATTTTTCAATTTTTGGCACATTTCTTGATGTACGCGGGCTATAGTGGTGCAACCTGCGTATATGCATGATGTAATATAGGCAGGGCGCGTATATGTGGAAAAATTATGTTTTTAGCTCTGGGATTTGCAAAAAAGGACTTCAAGTCTACATAGGGAAATGGAAAAAGGCATTTTGTGCAAGATTGCATAGTGTGAGGCAAATCTTGCTATAACACCATTGCTTTGAGGACAAAGCAAAATTTAAGGGAAGGGAAATGTTACAATAAATAAATAATGTAATATAAATACATTAAAATAATAAATAAATAATGTAATATAAACACATTAAAATAATAAATAAAGTAAAATAAAACATTAATGTAATAAAAGGTCATGACTCTTCATAAAAACCATAAAGGGCATATATATATGCAGGCCCTATCTTTGTAACATCATGAATTTTTACAATCAAATATTATTATATATCTTATTATGGATTCAGAGTGAAGTTGTTCATTAAGAAACCCATTTGTCTTTCACACCTAACCCAACTACCAAATGGCAAAAAAATTGAGAACACCTACCCACTATCGCCTTAGGTAGGTATTCCCGTCACTTTAGAGATGATAGAATCACCTCAAGGGGGGGATCTCGATGACCCTGGGGGGAATGAGATGGAAAGTAAAGTGTTAGCGTCAAAAGTCACTCTTGGATTGCGAGAGGAGCAGATCCCAATGCCCATCAATTTTATGTCACGATAAGTTTAATGGATGATCAAATGGTTAGGGGCCCAGGATGGAATCACTCTAACTCAGGGACCAGGTCTAGTATGTAAAGAACAAAGGAGGTCTTGATATAACTTCAGTCGGTGAGTTGATGTAAAATGAGAAAGTGGAAGACTTGGTGAGAGGAGTGAGCAAAACTACCTCGGGCAACAGGCCTTTTAGCAATTTACAGAAGAAAAACTCTAAATGCAAGATCCTCTTGGTTCAGAGTTTCGGGTAATTGAAGGGGTGACTTGACTGGATCCTCCAATTCCAAGTCATTCAGCATTGATAAAATCACAAGACCAATTAGAGACAATGCAGCTATTATAGTGATCCAACCTACATCATCCTATAACAGCTACAACTCGATTGGATCCTCCAACTCCAAGTTGTTCTAATACAGTATGAACAAAGACATGAAAGGAACTGACATTCATAAGGCAAGAAGTCTCAAGAGTCAATGCATAACCAGACTAACCAGTGCTTCATTAAAGATTTTACAGTCAAGAGCCTTGCTCAACCATCGATACCTGAAACAATATCAAAACTAAGTACATATACTCCAAAACATTTGCCCAACAGAGGCCTCTTAGATTTTCAGGATGGGGCGTCTCTTCAATCAAATCTGGCATGTACTCCTCCATCATATGCCATCTTAACTCTGCATGGCTCATGCTAAGGGGTAGTTGAACCCTTAAATGTTGAATTAGCATGCACAGACTTCCCTTGTGAGTCGAGGACTCGGCATGGCTTCTGTGGAAAAAACCAGTACAGAGGACTACCGCGGACGGACTTCCTGCCAGGACCTCCATACCTTGCAATTAATGAGTGAGGTGAGGTTTCAACCACCCCCTCTCTCCTTCATTCATTCCAACCATGTATCAAGATCGAGATCAAGTCGAACCGGCACCTGGAGGACACGGTGCCCCCCTTCTGAAGCTCAAATCGGCACCTTTGGCCCCCTTTGTACAGCTTTTTCTATTTCCCCAAGTGACCACAGGCTATGACCCTGCGCTTATCCTCTGGGTGCTTTCGGCGTTTTAGGGTTCGGGGTTTTGAGATGTGAATTGACAAAAAATCCCTCACCTTTTCAACTCTCGAATACTGAAATGCCAACGTGACTAGATCTTGTGCCACGCATGTCCTTCTGATGAATGGTCTCGATCCTTTGAGGATTTCTTGTACTGGGGTTCACGATGCGCTTCTTCCTCAAATTCCTGATTTACCAAACTGGGAAAGCACATATGTGCACCGCGTGCCCTTCAGATGAACGACTGAGATGACTTTGTCATTAAAAAAGGGGCTACCTCCATTCCCAGTCTCGATTGATGTGACCTGGCGCTAGGACCTTGGGCTCATCTTCAAAGGTGCCTTTGTCATTTCGCATTCGGCAATTTCAGCTGCAGTGGAGGGGAGATCCCCTGTCTCCCAAAATGTCGATCCCCGTAATGTCGATTGGCTACCACCTGCCCCAACTAGATCGGACAGCCCAGACTTTGTCTTGAAATATAGGTGCTATCTCTTGTGCTATACTTGGTAGCCCAGAAATCCCGATGACTGTTGATTCTGCTCTATAGATGGATCTCATCCGCTGACAACAAAACTTGGCCCGCTTGCTTGACTTGTAGCCCGAAATGAGATTTTTTCATGCTGTGCTTGGGCGCTCCTCGTGCAACCTGCAGACCTGGGTACTCTTGTGCCCAAGACAAAAATTGTCATTAATATTAGGCTCCATGGGGGATAGAGTCATCCCTGTGATTCTCTAAGGACTCATTTTGCAGCTTCAGTGCCTTGTTGTTGGGCTATGGAGTAATTATTTGAATATTAAAGACAAAAAGGAAAAAAAATATTTACAATCGTAGAAGAGCCATGTGTGGCTCAAGAGAAAAATCTTTTCATGAAATGTCCATTCACAGAGCCATTGAAAACTTCTTGATCTTTCAAATCTTGCAACCTGTAGGTATTATTTGAAACTATTTCGAAGATCCTGAAAGGCCTGATCCACAGGGCCTCAAATTTTTCATGCTTGCCCTTATCCTGCTTAGAAGCATCCCATTTCAGTACCAGGTCACCGATCTGGAAATCCTCTTTCTTGGCCTTCTTATCAAAAACCTGCTTGATCCTCTACTGATGGTCTTGAATTGTGCTCATTACCTTCTCTCTGGCCTGCTGGACCTCCACCAGTTGATGAATTCTCCTGATCATATCATTAGGCTCTTCTTGATGATCTTGAAGGAATTTTGCTACAGGAATGGCTAACTGAGAAGGGAAAACAGCCTTTGCTCCATAGACTAATTGGAATGGGGAGATGCCTATAGATCTCTTCATGGTCACTCGATCGGTCCATAGAGAAAATTTCAACTTTGAATGCCAGGCCTTTTTGTTGTCCTCCAATAGTTTTTTGATGATCCTTATCAGGATTTTGTTGCAGGACTCTGCTAGACCATTTCCCTGGGGATAATATGAGGTGGAGTGAATGAGTTTGATCCCAAATTTCTCACAGAACTTGGCTAACGGATCAGCCCTAAAAGAGGTTGTGTTATCAGTAACAATCTTTCTTGGGCAGCTGAATCTTGTGATGAGGTCTTCCAGGAATCCAATGATTACCTTGCGGGAAACACTCCTGGTGGGAATAGCTTCAATCCACTTAGTAAAGAAATCTGTAGCAGTCAGGATCCATCTGTGTTTCCCACTGGAGGCAGGGTGGATTTCTCCAATAAAATCTAGGCCCCATTGCTAGAAAGGTCCTGAAACAACCACAGGATTTAAAGGCAAAGACTTGAGTTGTTGTTTTCCTGCAAATCTTTGACATTTGATATAGGCTCTGACCTTCCTGCAAACGTCATTGAATACGGTGGGCCAGTAGTATCCAACCCTGAGGATTTTGTAGGTTGTGGCTTTCAAAAAATGATGCCCTCCACATTGGCTATCGTGAAATTTAACCATGATCCTATCAGCCTCTTGTGGATTCATACATTTCAAAAGCACCCCCAGGGGATCTTTCCAATATAAAACTT
This sequence comes from Picea engelmannii, assembly GCA_009831015.1. Taxonomy (NCBI): domain Eukaryota; kingdom Viridiplantae; phylum Streptophyta; class Pinopsida; order Pinales; family Pinaceae; genus Picea; species Picea engelmannii. The sequence goes on along the minus strand of ML781869.1, from coordinate 744,948 downwards.
GATCGACAAGGCAGTATCTGATTGCTTTGAGCTTCAGAGCTCTTGCCTTGTTTCTTTGCAGGCCATCTCGAGGCCGCAACTCCTATAGAAAATATATGACATCCTTATACCAGGGACATCGAGCCAACGAGGGTTCTACTTGAGGGTCTATATCAGACAGCTGATCCTGCTGCTTTTCTGAGAATTCATTAATGAAATCTATCCCCAAAGCTTTGCAATTTTCTTCAGCCAACAACTTAGCTAAACCTTGACCTTTGATTAATTTGGTAGGCCTTATTTCTAAGTCAAACTCAGGGATCTTGGCCATCCAGTTACTCCTCCTTCCGTCTATGTCAGGAAGAATAAGAATGTCTTTAACAGCGGCCGAGGGGACATAGGCAATGATTTTTTACTGCAGGACATAGGTTCTAAAAGCTTTGAGAGCCTTTACCAGGGCATAGACCTACTTCTCCATAATTTCGTACCTGACTTCGACATCCCTTAGAGCTCTGCTAAAATAGGCAATAGGTTGCTCTAGCCCGGCCTCGTTTGTCTATAATAAAATAGCAACCACTATGTCAGGTGAGGCAAAGGAGAAAATAAGGAAATCTTTTGAGTAATCGGGACTGATAAGAACAAGAGCTTTAGTCAAGGCCTTCTTTATCTACTCAAAGGAACTTCATGATTCAGAAGTCCACCTCATTTCATTTCCTTTCCTCAACATGGTTGTTAAAAGTCTCACCCCTTCAGGAAAGTTAGAAACAAATCTCCTTAGAAAATTAATCTTGCCAAGGAAAGATTGAACCTCCTTCCTGGATCTTGGGATTGATAAGGCCTGTATTGCTTCAACTCTGCTAGGATCGATCTTGACTCCTTCTGTTGATACTACGTGGCCCTGTAATTTTCCCTCCTTCATGGTGAACAGAGATTTCTTGTGATTCAATGAAATTCCAAAACTCCTGCATTTCAGGAAAACCTTCCTAAGGTGACAACAGTGTTCTTTATCAGATTTTGAAAAGACGATTATGTCATCTAGATAGATGACCACAAACTTGTCCTTTTCCCCAATGAAAGCTATGTCCATGGCACGTTGAAACGTTTCCCCTGCATTCATCAATCCAAAAGGCATTTTAGCATAAATGAAGGTGCCCCATGGAGTGGTAAATGTTGTCTTTTCCCTGTCCTCAGGCAGAACAGATATTTGATTGTAGCCAGAGAAGCCATCGATCATGGAAATCCTGGATGCTCCTATTACCCTCTGCAATATATGTTCCATTTTTGATAAGGGGTAATGTTCCTTTCGTGAGCTCTTGTTCAAGTTTCTAAAATCTACACAAAGTCTGATTTCTCCATTCTTCTTCCTTACTAGGACCAAGTTGGCCACCCACTCTGAATATCTCAGTGGCACGATGATCTAGGCCTGTAGCATCTTCTTCACTTCCCTCTCCATGATAGGCCGCAACATAGGATTGATCTGTCTTAGCTTCTGCCTAAATGGCTTTGCCTCCCTTTTCAACGGGATTTTATGCTCAATGACAGAAGTGTCATATGTTTTGAGATCTTCATAGGTCCAGGCAAAAACATCAGCAAATTCCCTCAATAGTTCAGCGTATTCGTCCCTCTACTCCTTTGTCAGACTTCTGGACAATTTGACAAACTTGGGCTCATTCTCAGTGCCAATGTTGCACTGAGTTGTATCAGCGTCATCCTCTGAGATTTCCCCTTTTAATGCCACATCATTTCTATCAAAAATCCTTTCCAAAGGAACCAGTCCCCTTGGAATATGATTGTTGGGTAGCTGCACAATGTTACACTCTACAATCTTATCGAGAAAATTATCTCCATCAAGCTTTTCTTCAGAGACAGAGTCTTGGTCAATATGCATCTCTGAAAATTCTTCGACAGTCTCTAAGAATCTTTTGATCTCAAGATCATCCTCGAACACCTTCCAATGTTTGGCATTGTCAGGTATGGAGGGCCTGTATTTTACTTCCACATCGTATCTGAATTTGGGTGGCAAGAGAACTTTGAAATTGCTTGCTGATGTAGCCAAGGAATCTGCCACTATATTCTTCTCTCTTGGGATGAAAGAAATGTTAAATGCTGAGAAGAAACTATCAATTAGGTCCCATACCTCGTTTTTGTAACTCTTGAGTAGAGGATTCTTAGCCTGATAATCATTTTTGATCTACTGTACTACCAATTCTGCATCTCCGAACACTGCTACCTTCTGAATTCTCATTTCCTTTGCAACTCTTAATCCTAGAATAAGAGATCCATATTCTGCCACATTGTTGGTAGCTTCAAATTCTAGCTTGTATGACAGAGATATGTTTTCCTGAGCGGGTGACACAAAAAATACCCCAGCACCAGTGCCTTTGATCCAGGTGGATATCGGTGGCCACCCACCTTTTCCGACTGGCTCAAAACAGTTTTCTGGCAATTTTGGCAATTTACTATTTTTAGCAAGTTTTAACTTCCCAGGCCATTTTGAGGGCCGAAATGAAGGTTTTTCGAGATCAAGATTCTCAATTAAATCCAAAGGAATGATTGAGCCCCCAAAATTAATCTCCTCAATGATACCTTTCCAACGAGCTATCACACGCCTAAAATGGAGATCGTATGCAAAAGTTACGACCCCGGGAAGTTGATGTACTCACTTACCCAAACGGGGCCCACATGACTTTTGGCGCTTCATCTCCCAGGGTTAGGTTTTTGGATGTCTAGGGTTTTTGGCATTCATGATTATTGTAAAAATGCCTTCAGATCCTCATTGTAATCATCTTCTTGCGAATGCGAGTAGCCGTCACATCTCTTCTCAGAGATAAGCTGCCACCATTCTAGCGAGTCTTTCACTCTGTATTTTTACAGTCTCTGTACATTTCTATGATTAATAGAAATCGTGTATTACTGTATATCTGTGTTTATGGTTGCATCTCTAATACATTTCTATTATATTATTGAATATATGCAATATCTCTGTGCATTTCTTTATTATATCTCCGCTCTCATTTTGTGCCGAAAATAATCCTGACCAGTGGTATCAGAGCAGGCTGCTCTTGATCGTTTTTTCAGTGCATTTCCCTAACGAGGTCCGAGTATAGAAAGTTGGGTCTCTAGCTTGTCTCTCTTGAAGACAATCACTCTCTCAGACCCAAGAAACCCTCAATGGCGGAAGAAAATAAAAACAACGAAGCAGACGATCCTATCAATTTGTTGCTTGAGCAAGCTCTCACGCGACAGAGGGACGAAATGAAGGAGAATTTTTCCCACATCCTTCAACGCCTGCCAATAGCATCAAGTGCATCTTCATCAAGCAGCCACTTTGGAGGCACCTAGCCTTTCAAGGTACAAGTTAATTTTGATATTTCTATATTTGAAGGACAGATAGATGCAGAAGCCCTAGAAAAACGGTTAACTCTGCTAGAAGGTTATTTCTATGTTCACAATTTTTCTGACAAAGAAAAGCTCACCTTTGCACTCCTCAAAGCTCTCCCTCATGTCAAACATTGGTGGGAAACTTACTAGGAGCAAAGTTCCACAGAGGAGTCTGGAATATATGGGGCCGATCCCACCCAGGATTTGTTCGTGGATGCAGTAAAAGAACAGTATTACCTTGTTGGCAACTATGAGGACCAGTACATGAGATGGACCACACTGCGGCAAGAGAGGGGCCAAGCAGTTTCGGAGTTCACCAATACCTTCCATACTTTGCGCACCAAGCTGGGTATCAAATACTTCGAGCGACATTTGGTTCTAAAATATCGTGGGGCTCTACACAGATACATCCAAACTGAAATGGAATTTCTGGACATCTCATCACTCGGTGTTTCTTATCGATATGATGTTAAAATTGAGCAGAAATTTAAGCACCAGAACAAATGGGAATTCGGGTCTGCAAATCCGCAACAACCAAAGTATGACAAAGACGGCCTGAATAAACAGTCTCCCGAAAACTAGTCCAAGACACAGGAAAAGAAAGGTCACGGGAAGACAAAGAAGGACACCAGAAAATGGTGCGAGTTCAACAAAATCCATTGGCACAACACCGATGAATGTCGCTCAAAACAGTTATTGGTGGCCGATATCAAAGACAAGGAGCCAAACCTTGATTCAGAATCTGATTCTGAAAATAATGGTAAAAGACAAATCATCAACACAGACCCCACTGCTATTGTCGCGACCGCAGCAATTCAACCAGAAGAACCAACAGATCCTAAAGAAGGGGAGCGCCTTTTTCATTCACAGATGTGGGTGAAGGGGACCCCGCTGCATTTTATTGTTGATAGAGGAAGCTAGAAGAACTTCATCTCAGCAGAGGTCGTCAAACAATTGGGATTGTCGACAACACCACACCCGCATCCATACAACATTGTGTGGCTTCGCCAAGGACGAGATCTCTGTGTCAGCCAACAGTGTCGATTATCATACGGCATCCAACCCTTCAAGGATGAGCTATTATGTGATGTTTCCCCACTCGATGTATGTGATGTTCTCTTGGGCCAACCATATATGTGGAAGCGCCATGTTGTT
>ML781869.1:720208-740386 GCA_009831015.1 Picea engelmannii | reverse complement strand
GAAGCGCCATGTTGTTTATGAGTCTCGACCCCGTAGTGTCATTGTTACTTTGGGGGGTCATCTCTACAGAATACTAGAGGTAGTTCCAACTATTGTTCCACCTAAAAAGTGCCACAAGGTAGTATCTCATACTACAAAATTCAGCTTCTTCACAATCTGTTCGAAAGGGTAACATAAGGACATTGCAACCACTACAGTTTCTCCCCCTACACCTTCTATCCAACAGAAGAAGGTCGACAAGGTTGTAGCAAAGCAAAAAAATTCCTTCTACACACCTTCCTCTCATGTAGCTCGACTTCTTGAATAGCCTCAACTTCAACAGGTTCATGACAGACTTCCACAAACTAAGCAGCGCGATGTCTCCAGCAATACAAGCAGCTCACCCAGATGTAAATCCAGCAAATGTTTTTCCCTCTCCCCCGAGAACTCAACGCAATGGATACCATTTCTTCCTAAGAAGGGAGGATTGATCCAGGTGGATATCGGTGGCCACCCACCTTTTCCGACTGGCTCAAAACAGTTTTCTGGCAATTTTGGCAATTTACTATTTTTAGCAGGTTTTAACTTTCGAGGCCATTTTGAGGGCCCAAATGAAGGTTTTTAAATATAGAGGTTCTTAATGATATCCAAAGGCATTATTGAGACCCCAAAATGAATCTCCTCGATGATACCTTTCCAACGAGCTATCACACACCTAAAACGGAGATCGTATGAAAAAGTTACGACCCCGGGAAGTTGATGTACTCACTTACCCAAACGGGGCCCACATGACTTTTGGCGCTTCATCTCCCAGGGTTAGGTTTTTGGATTTCTAGGGTTGTTGGCATTCCTGCTTATTGTAAAAAGGCCTTCAGAGACTCATTGTAATCATCTTCTTGAGAATGCGAGTAGCCATCACATCTCTTCTCAGAGATAAGCTGGCATCATTCTAGCGAGTCTTTCACTCTGTATTTTTACAGTCTCTGTACATTTCTTTGATTAATAGAAATCGTGTATTACTGTATATATGTGTTTATGGTTGCATCTTTGATACATTTATGTTATATTATGGAATATCTGCAATATCTCTGTGCATTTATTTATTATATCTCCACTCTCATTTCATGCCGAAAATAATCTGGATCAGCCTTCCCTAGAAAAGGCTCCATCAAAAAACATTTTCCAACCGGGGGTGATGGAGGGAGGAAATTCATGAGAAGTGGTGGGATTCTTTCTGAGTTTTAGAGGAGGCTCGGGAGCATTATTGAGTTGTAGTAAACTGGAACCTAAATCAGTGTCCAGGGCAAAAATGGGATGTTTGGTGGGATTGGCTTCGTCACTGATTATATAGGCCAGTTAGGCTTCTGTGTATAATCTCCTATGTTCCCCTCCAAATACTGGAATAGTAGCATAGGTTAGGTCCATCTGCAGATTTCCCCCCATTCTTTTTATCCAAGATCTTGATAACAACATACCAAACTTGGGGGGGACATTATCCACTACAACATCCATGACCACACTTTTCATGGGCAATTGAAACAAGGTCACGACCAGGTCTTTGATGACTCCTAGACATTGGACTTTCCTAGAGTCAAAAGAATAGAGGTCATGATAGGGTCTGGTGACTTCTAGTCTTAATTCTTCCATGACATTTTTGGGCATGAGGTTGTGGGAAGCCCCTGAATCCATCAAACAGTTGTGCAGCACCTTGTCATGTATATTCAAGGATGTGTAGAAGGGAGGGGATGAATCATTCATGTCTTCTACCATAGGGCCTAGAATAACTGCAGGCTTTTCATCTTTCAAATTGATGGAGTCTATGGGAAAGCATGAGGCTTTAGACTATAAAATCTCAGAGAAGCATTTTTTGAACTCTTCCTGTTTAATCAATTCGGTGAGGGGCACAAGGATTCTAATTTTCTGAATTTCATGCTCAAAGTCGAAAGAAGATGTAAGCTTTGGGATTTCCCTCACTTCAGGAACATGAATCTAGACCATTGGAGGGAGGGGTTGGGTCTTCCTACCTTTGTTTTTGTCACCTACTTCACTAGCAGGTTTCTGTGTTCTAGGGAACTGTTCAGGAACATCAGGTGTTGCTATCTTTTTCTTGGACCTCAAGTTATACCTGCCTTGGTTGCTACTAGCCTTGTCTCCCTTGCTAAGTTCATTTACATGACTGTCACGAGAGATTCCTTGTATGATGATTGAGTGAGATGAGGAAAAAGAGGAGCATCTCTGAAGCAGTGGATTTCAGGATCAAGCCCATCTGTTTCGCCATCTTCCTCATCAGCCACAAAATTGTTTTGAAAAGGGACCTGAATTTTCTGGTCTTCTCTATCTCTTCCCCTCTGGTCTCTTTGCATAGTCGGGGGAGAAATATTGTTTGGCCTCCTAAATCCTCCTTTGTTTTTAGCATTTTGAGGACCTTTGTATTCTTGCCTCCCCTCCACCTTCATTCTCTCCATCTCTGCAAACAGAGACTTCACCATCTTGGTCAGTTCATCCACTTGAGGGTGAGGCATCGAGGGGCCAGAAGTTGAGGCTTTAGATCTTCCCTTTCTCCTATTTGCATCAGTCTTGTTTCTCAGCCTATAAGCTGCTAATACGTTAGATTCCACCTCTATGGTCGTATCTTTCATCTAAGCTAGGGAGGTATCTCCTCTTTCTCTCAATAGAAGACAGAAGTCACGGTCGAATGCACTAGCATAAGAAATTTTGGCAGAGGCTTCTGAGGGCTTTATCTCAGCAGGAATCTTATTATACATATTATTGAATCTTTTGGAGAAGTCAGAGACAGACTCTCCTTCCATCTTCTTCAAAGACCCGAACTTTGTCATGTAATACATGAAATCCTTCTTATCTCCCCACTGCCTCAGGAAAGCACCATCTAGAGCTTCAATTCCAGCAATAGATCTAGGGGCCAATCCCCTAAACCATTTCCTCACCTCACCATCCAGGCTCTGGACGAAGACTCTCATCCATACATCTTCATTTTCAATGTTCAGGTTGTCTACATAACTGTAGAAAGCAGCCAGGTGCTCTTCCGCAGTTATGTCCCCTTCGCTAGTGAACTTGGGCATATACTTCAGGTAATCTCCAGCAGGGAGAGGATTCATAGGATGGGGTAGGATTAAGGGAGCATATCTGGCAGCGACTATGGCATCCATCCTATTTAGAGGGGGATTATCACCAGCCATAGGAATATTAGGTGGAGGAGAACTTGGAGGAGAAGGAGTTCGCGAAGGGGCTACTGGGAATGAGTCTCTAAGTAGAATGGGAAACAATAGGGGATTTAGGGAGAAGGCTAGTGGGCTTAAGTCAACAGATGCTTCTCTTTGTGTAGAAGTGGAAACAGTAACAAGAGGAGGAGTGGTAAATATAGGAGTGGGGCAATCTTCTGTGGTCCTGGGTCTACGCCAAAGTACAGCTTCAGGGGAGAGGGGAGTGACAAGGATTTCTCCCTCCAATCCCAAACCAAGAGGGGAAAACTCAGCAGGAACACTCCCGAAATTTAGGAAACGGGAAACTTCAGAAAAAGGTTCGTTAAGAAACTGAGGAGGAGAAAATGGAGTTCCTACAGAAGGAAATGGCGGATTACCTGGTTCAGTGGTGGAAGATTCTCCTTCAGAGGCCTTTCCTTTTCTAAGAACCACCTCCGGATCAGTTTCAGGTGTAGCTAGAGGCAATTGTTGATGGGACCACGTGTGTCTGCCTCTGAAAGCCACAATTAACACGGCAGGTTTTCCACAGTGGATTCATCACAATGGAGTCACCAGGTGCACAGTAGCAATCTTCAAAGGCTCTGATACCTGATGCACCTTCAGAATCAGAGGCTCAATGCCTTTCAATCCCGGGGAAAATTTTCAACTTCGTCCCCGGCAACGGTGCCAGAAATGTTAGCATCAGAAGTCACTCCTGGATTGCAAGAGGATCAGAGCCAAACGCCCATCAGTTTTATGTCACGATAAGTTTAATGGATGATCAAATGGTTAGGGGCCTAGGAGAGAATCACTCTAACTCAAGGACCAAGTCTGGTATGTAAAGAACAAAGGAGGTCTTGATCTAACTTCAGTCGGTGAGTTGATGTAAAATGAGCAGGTGGAAGACTTGGTGAGAGGAGTGAGCAAAACTACCTCGGGCAACAGGCCTTTCAGTAGTTTGCAGAAGAAAAACTCTAAATGCAAGATCCTCTTGGTTCAGAGTTTTGAGTAACTGAAGGGGTGACTTGACTGGATCCTCCAATTCCAAGTCATTCAGCGTTGAGAAAATCACAAGACCGATTAGAGACAATGCAGTTGTTACAGTGATCCAACCTACATCATCCTATAATAGCTACAACTCGACTGGATCCTCCAATTCTGAGTTGTTCTAATACATTATGAACAAAGACATGAAAGGAACTGACATTCATAAGGAAAGAAGTCTCAAGAGTCAATGCATAACCAGACTAACCAGTGCTTCATTAAATCTTTTACAGTCGAGAGCCTTGCTCAACCATCGATACCTGAAACAATATCAAAACTAAGTACATATACTCCAAAACATTTTCCCAACAGAGGCCTCTTAGATTTTCAGGATGGGGCGTCTCTTCAATCAAATCTGGCCTGTACTCCTCCATCATACGCCATCTTAACTCTACATGGCTCATGCTAAGGGGTAGTTGAACCCTTAAATGTTGAATTAGCGTGCGCAAACTTCCCTGGTGAGTCGAGGACTCAGCATGGATTCTGTGGAAAAAACCAGTACAGAGGACTACCGCGGATGAACTTCCTGTCGGGACCTCCATACCTTGCAATTAATGAGTGAGGTGAGGTTTCAACCACCCCCTCTCTCCTTCATTCATTCCAAGCAGGTATTAAGATCGAGATCAAGTCGAACCGGCACCTGGAGGACACGGTGCACCCCTTCTAAAGCTCAAAACGGCACCTTTGGCCCCCTTTGTACAGCTTTTTCTATTTCCCCAAGTGACCACAGGCTGTGACCCTGCGCTTATCCTCTGGGCACTTTCGGAATTTTGGGGTTCGAGGTTTCAAGATGTGAATTGACGAAAAACTTCTCACCTTTTGAACTCTCGAATACCGAAATACCGACGTGACTAGATCTTGTGCCACGCGTGTCCTTCTGATGAATGGTCCCGATCCTTTCGGGATTTCTTGTATCGGGGTTCACGATGCGCTTCTTCCTCAAATTCTCAATTTACCAAACTGTGAAAGCACGGATGTGTGTCACGTTCCCTTTAGATGAATGATCGAGATGACTTTGTCATTAAAAGGGGGGATACCTCCATTCCCAGGCTCGCTTGACGTGACCTGGCGCTAGGACCTTGGGCTCATCTTCAAAGGTGCCTTTGGCATTTCGCATTCGGCAATTTCAGCTGCAATGGAGGGGAGATCCCCTGTCTCCCAAAATGCCAATCCTTGTAATGTTGATTGGCTGCCACCTGCCCCAATTGGATCAAACAACCCAGACTTTGTCTTATATAGGTGCTATCTCTTGTGCTATATCTCGAGCAACTTGGTAGCCCTGAAATCCTGATGACCTTCGATTCTACTCTATAGATGGATCTCGGCCCTCGACAACAAAACTTGGCCCGCTCGCTTGACTTGCAGCCCGAAATGAGATTTTTCCGTGCTATGCTTAGGCGCTCCTCATGCAACCTATAGACCTGGGTACTCTTGTGCCCAATACAAAAATTGTTTTAACATAAAGAGATGAAGGAGATTCCCCCTATAGGTGAAGATAGAAGATGCAGAAAGGCTTGGTAAATAGTATTGGTGATATCCAATAGTTTCCAAGAGATAAGAACACCTACAAAGAGGGATGTACCTTCCCGAGACACAAGAAAAGGTCGAGTATATATGTATAATGTTAGGTGGAAAATAATGTTAGTCTTATTGTCCCTAATTGTAGCAGTAAACAATGATGTATGTCAGCCATAAAATGATGATGATAACTGCAAAACAAAGTTGATTAAATCTTAATAATAAGTACAAGAGATAAGCTAGTAACTGGATAGTTTAACTCAAGAAGATAGCATGAAACTTTAGCAACAATGTAAGGTTGTTGTAAACAAGTTCTGCAAAAGTAATTATCATCCTTATGGCTGTAACAAACAAGTTATTACAGAAGATAAATAAACCATCAAAACTTTCCAATAATTCACCCAAAAGTGCGCTAGTCTTAGTAGATTACTATGGCAAAATTTTAGCAACTTTCCACGGTTGAATAGCAAGTTATAAATGAAAATGTGTTAGGGTTTCTGCAGCCCTAATGGATGTAGATAAAAGGTTATAAAAGAAGAAAGAAATACTTATGAAATTAAGACACCCTAATGGCTATGACAAGCCTAGAACATCAAGAATAGATTTCAATTTAAACAATTTGATTATCTTGTGTTTTCACGTATCCCAATGCAATAGTTTTATTTCTCCAATGAAAATTGAAAATGACTAGTGCTTTAACTATTGGGTTATGGATTCAAAAAATGAGTTAACTATACTACTTCCTTGGGGGTGTAAACCCTCTTAATCCCCAAGGCAAGTAAAGCTAACTAGGAAGTGCTAGGAGGGCGTAAGCCATTTTGCTTCTCCTAGCACTACCTTAAACAAAAAATTATTTCCAAGACGAATATTGATGAGCTTAGTGGGGTTGTATGCACTTATACTCCCCAATAAATTCAACTAGTTAACCTTGCAACCAAGAAAAAGAGACAATAACAAGATAAAACCCTTCACCTAGAGCAAGAATTAACAAGAGAAACTTCCACTTTACCAAGAGTTATCCACCAATATGCAAGAGAAACACTCCATAAGAGGTAGCACACCACTTCCTTCCACCAATAGCAAAGTAAACCATAACAAATGAGAGAGAGAGAGAGAGAGAGAGAGAGAGAGAGAGAGAGAAATCCCAAGAGTAGCGAATATTTCAGCCAAGTACTTCTCACAATAGGAGAGTTATGTTATGAAATGAGATTCAAATGATCTCTATTTATACAAAATGTCTAAAACATAGTTTTTCCACTCATTTAGAGTAAACCAAAAAGTAAGGGGCCAACAACCCTTAATTTTCCACTTTACAAATTCAAATTTCACTTTTACACATTAGAAACCCTAAAATAAGATGATGTCACCCCTTTAGGGAAACATTTTGGCATATTTAACAAATCATTGGGGTTGGGGATGGAACGTTTGGCCTTCAAAGGCCTTCGCCTCATGCGCTATAGCATTTTCCCACAATTCAACGTGATCTCTCCATCAAATGATGCCAAGTTTCAATGAAAAATAACTCCACCACCATGACTCGAACCCTAGGTGACGTCAAGCCCTTTCTTTGTGACGTTTTACCCTCAGGGAGAGTTTGTTGGGCTAGAAAGGGGTTGAGTGAGGTCCTCCATGGTGTCATCTCAGGCCTCCAAAAGTCGTCATCATCATTCGGCATGTGGGCCCTTGGTATCCATCCTGTGGGCTTCTTTCCCCATGGAAGCCCAAGCTGGCTTGTTCTCCCAAAACTGGTCACCAAACAAGGTCCTGCAAAACAAATGGGTATGCCCTCCAAGGATATAAAGTCAAAATATCATGGTAAGTGAAAACCACATCTAATAAAAAACAATCACCTAAACATGTTCATCAAAACTACTTCATCAAATTAAACAAGTGCTCAAAGACCCCATACAATTGACCAAGTTTACATATGGGAGGGGTGTCATAAAATTCCTATTGGGTAGACCAAAACCCTGAAGTAGGGGATACTCCCAAGGATTCCATTTCAATGATGAGGTGGGTAGGGGGTTAGAATTCATAGGTCAATGAGTTTCATGGTATACAAGGGCTCTTATTATCTCATTTATGGGTGCCCTTGTAGTGGGTGTGATCCACCTTCATCTTCAATGCAACCTTTTTCCAAGCCCTTTTATTTCCATTTATTAATTAATTAATGATACAAACATGTGTACACTCCCAACAGTGAATCGGTTAGCTTGGGGGACAGTAACATAGTGTAACTTGAAATAATAGGTCCACAAAGTTCCATAGGGGTAACCATCAAAGAATTAAAATGCACTAGTGTTAGTCTTTCATTCAAGCAGGATATTTATTATGTGTATGATCTTTTGCATTCATTCAATTATTTTAAGAGAAGCAGTTCATCATTCTCAAGACCTGTCTGGGCGAGCATCTACAAGGTTTATATTTCAGGATTTTATCTTTTCCAAGCCACCATCCCCCTGGGCCTTCAACCCCTTCTTCCCATGAAATGAGGTACATTCCCTTCTTGGGTCACTAAAGTCAAAGGGCCTAGAAGAGGGAAATGTGATGGGAACGCAATGAGAATAAAGTGATAAGTATGGTTGGGAATGGTACGATGACCCCTCAAGGTACCCCCAGTTTCACCCCTTCTCCAAAATTTGGCCACTTACTAGGAAATCAATGACACTCACCAAGGTGAAACAGGGTCAAAAGCATAATGTCCAAGCAATCATTCTATAATAAAAAACAACTTCAATACAACGTGCTTAAATGCCTCAAATAATATTAGGGTGATTACCTGCCACAATACCTTACTTGTACCACATGGAGCAAGACTCAGGTGCCTTCCAGAAGCTAGCTGGTGTGGTGGATGCCCTGATGATGGATCCAAACTGTGGTGGTAGAGCAGGCTTCCATATGTGAAAGTGGACACTACTAGTCATGTGGCCTCTCGATACTCCATGTCTACAACTTGAGGGCCTTGAGACATCATCTCCTTAGTTATCCCACAAAATGGGGATAACAGGTCTAAATCTCAAAAGGTTATTGCAGATAGGGTAAGGAGAGTACTGGAGTTGAGAACAAGCGATGTGTCAAATCCTCTAATGATTTTTGTTGTGACTTCCTCCACACGAACTTTTCCTTACCACCACCCTCGATCACTTAGCTGAGGGCCCATGCAATATGGGAGAATCCCAACATGAACCTGTGATAGAAGTTGGAAATTTATAAGAAACTTCGAAGCTCAGTTAGTGTGGTCGGGGCTAGCCAGTCATGAATGACTTGGATCTTGGTTGGATCCACATGCACACCATGCTCATCAATAATGTAGCCTAGGTATTGGACCTTGTTCATGTCAAAGGATAATTTTTCCAAGTTAGCATACAGTTTGTGTTCTCGCAGAGTGTGAAGGACATGTTGAATATGCTGGAAGTGTTTTGCCCAATTATTGTTGAAGATGAGGATGTCATCCAGATATACCACCACAAAGGAATTGGTGAAGGGCCACAATATATCGTCCATCAATATCATGAAAGTTGTTGGGGTATTTTTCAAACCAAATGGAATTAGTATCCATTCGAAAATACCTCCTTTGGACTTGAAAGCAGTCTTACATACATCATTTTTCTCTGTTGGGACCTGGTGGTAGCCAGAATTTAGGTCAATCTTGATGAAAAACTTGGCTCCCTTGAGCTGGTCAAGAAGGTCGTCAATTCAGGGAATTGGGTACCAGTTCCTAACTGTGATTTTGTTTAGGGCCCTTTAATCAATGCAGAGTCGCCAAGTCTAATCTTTCTTTTGTACGAGTACAATTGGGTTCCCACAGGGTGAGGAGTTGGGTCGGATGTGCCCCTTTTGAAGAAGCTCTTGGATATGTTGTTTACTTTCCTCATTTTCCATTAGAGAGTGGAAATAGACTATCCCATTGGGTAGAGGTGCACCAGGGGTTAGATCAATTGAATGCTTGACCTAACAGTTCTGCAACACCATGGTGGGTGAGGAGAAGAAGTCTTTGTATTCTTCCACGATAATGTCCACTTACTTCTACTGCATGGAGAGGTCATGTGCAGAGGCCATGGATGTGGCTACGACCTTCTATTCACTTTGAGAATGAATCATGAAGAAGACAAATTTATCGGTCTGAGAAATGACCTTTTTGCATTGCTTAGCAGAGATTAAAGAAATAAAGGTAGGTGGAGCTACCTCTAGTATCTTGTATAATTGTCTACCCAAAGTAATAATAACACTGCGAGGTCTAGACTCATATACAACATATCGTTTCCACAAATATTGTTGTCCTAAAATAACATAACAAACTTCAAGGGGGGGGGATATCACAGGATACCTCATCCTTGAAGGGCTTCATGCCATAGGGCAGACGACATTGTTGGTTGACACGGAGGTCACTTCCTTGGCGGAGCCACCCGATAGTGTAGGGTTGTGGGTGTGGTGTCGTTGGTAGGTTCAACTGCTTAATGAAATTGGCTGAGATCATGTTCTTTTGAATTATGCTATCGACAATGAAATGTTGTGGAGCACCCTTCACCCATGTCTGTGAGTGAAAAAGGTATTCACCTTCCTCTAGTTCACTTGGCTAGACCTTGGTGGTAACAACAGTGGCACTAGGTTCTGCTTCAATGATTTGCTTCCCTTTTTCTGGATCTGATTCAAAGTTAAAACCTGCCTCTAATTCTAAGTCTTTCAGCTCGGCCACCAACGACTGCTTCAAGCGACATTCATCAGTGTTATGCCAAGGGATTTTATACAATTCACACCACTTCCTGGTGTCTTTCTTCATCTTATCATTACCCTTCTTTGTTTGCGGCTTGCAGTAGTTGTCATGAGGGTTTCCATCCTTTCTCTATCCTTTTTTTTGTGGTTTGGGATCGCCTTTTCCCTACTTTTGTTGTGAGGAATTTGCAGGTCCAAACTCTTGCTTCTTCTGTTTAAATTTCTGCTTGATTTTTATAGCATATCGATATGTCGCGCCCAATGATGAGATGTCTAGAAACTCCATTTCTATTTGGATGTATCTATGAAAAAAGTCGCGGTACTTGAGAGTCAGTTGTCGTTCAGAGTACTTGATACCCAACTAGGTGCACAAGGTATGGAAGATATTTGTGAAATATGGTATTGTCTAGTCTCTTTCATGTTGTAGTGTGGTCCATCTCGTATACTAGTCATCGTAACTTCCAACCTGGTAGTATTGTTCCTTAATAAGATCCCTGAAAGAATCCCAAGTGGGGGCGACCACAAATATTGTAGATTCCTCGGTGACCCTTTTCTCATAGTAAGTTTCCCACCCATCCTTGACATGGGGGACAGCCTTAAGGAGTGCAAAGGTAATATTTTCTCTATCGGAAAAATTATGGACCGAAAAAAACCCTTCTAGCAAGTTCAACCATTTATCTACCGCATCTGCATATATCTGGCCTTCAAATAAGGGGATAAAAAAATTGACTTGTACCTTGAAGGGGGCGGCGTGGACTCTTGATGAAGATGTGTCGCATGTTGGCAGTTGTTGAAGGATATGTGCAAAGTTATCCATCATCTCGTTCCTTTGTCGTGCAATGCATTCCTTGAGAAACAGTTTAAAAGGATCTCCTGCTCCATCTTCTCTCTTTTATTTCGAAATGGAAGGTCATCATGATCGATGGGGACAGTCTTACAAGAGATCAACCACTTTGAGTCCCAACTTCTTGTACCCTAACCTCATTGGGGACATGCACAGAGAAACAAATAAATAGCAGACTACTCGGGTACCACTGATCCATATTTTTAATGGAACGAAATGGAATACAGATGTATGGAAAAGAAATACACAGAGATGTGATAAAACTTGACTTCTATTAATAAAGAGAATACGTTGAAACTATAAAAATGCAAACTACAACAAACTTGCTTGAATGTTGGCAGCTTATCTCTGAGAATAGATGTGACAGCTACGCTCATTCGCAAGAATATGGTTACAATGAGGCTCCAAAGGAACTTTTAACATAAAACATAACTGAGAAAACCCTAAACATCCAAAAACCTAACCCTAGGAGATGAAGCGCCAAAATTCATGTGGGCCCTAATGGGGTAAGTTGGTACATCAACTTCTCGGAGTCGTAACTTTTGCATACGATCTTTGTTTTAGGCGCATGATAGCTCGTTGGAAAGAACTATCCGAGGAATACACATGTTGTCATCACACTCTAGATAATATCAGCAGTGTGACAGTGTCACACCCAAAAATAATTGTTTAGGGCCTCAAAACGGCCCCGATAGTTTAGGACCCAAAAAACTAGGAAAAAACTGCCAAAATTGAAAATTGTTCTTTGAGCCAGTGGAATAGGTGGGTGGCCACCAGTATCCACCTGGATAACCTCCATTCACTTAATCATATCACTTTCGTTCCACCCCAACTTTTTTTGTGTGCCTAATTTATAATTTTCTTTTAATGTTTTTCTTTTTTCTATATATTCCATAGAGCATAAGTGTTTCCTCATATATATGCTTTATGTACCTAGTCTTTTAGCAAGGTTCATCCTTTGGTGTTTTCTTGTGTGTATATATGATTGTGTTTTCCCTTCTTCTATGCATTACCATAGTTGATAATTATCTCATATGCATCACATAGCTTGGACTAAAGGTACATATATTCTCTACATCCCTAGATATTCCATATATTTTACATGCATTGTCATAGTTTATAATTATCCCATATTAATCACATATAGTTTGGAGGGTTTTGTTTCATCATTTTGAGGACGTTTTTTCCTTGGAGGTCCATATGTTCACCTTGGAGGAAACTTAAAGGGGTTGACTTGCACATTAAATGGAGGAGGTGGTTGAGCATCTACACACTTTGGGGGTCTTTAGAGGCTACTGTTGCACCTTGGACATTCTTGCTTCCCTATCCTATGGAGACATCCCTCTCTTGGGGGGGATCTTTCACATTGATCATTGTACATGTGACTTGACCACTCCATATGTAATGTATTTTAGAATAATAATTATAATAATAATATAATTTTAAGATCATGGCCAAGCCAAACACCAAATTGGTGTAGGAGACCCCCTTGTTTGTGGGACAAGAGACCCCCTTCGTTCAGTGATTTGACTGCTAAAGGCTATGAAGGTGTGCATACCCTACCCCCCTCTAGATTTGAACATATGACCTCCTAGGAGGAAACACATGTTCTTAACCGTTAGGCCCACTCAAGTTGTAGGAGAATTGTATTTTACTTTTCTTAGACCTCGATCTAAGGAATCACATGAGATAATATTATTTTAATGTAAAGGAAGGTGAGCATCATTGTATAAATAAAGGTGTTCGTCCTCATTTGTACTCATGGTTTGATATTTGGAGCTCTCACTCTTTAGAGCGTAATTCACATATCTTTCTTGGAGCATTTATGGTGTAAAGGGTTCTTTCTTTTTGGATGAATGTTGTCAATTCTTGAATATTATCTATCTTGGTTTTATTTGGTGCATAGGGATCAATGGTGAAATGCTCAAGTTTTCTACAAGCCTTCAAGATCGATCCATTTGACGGGTAAGTCTACCACTTGGAAGGAAAATGTTCTAGGGTTTCTCCTTCCTTCTTCAATTGTTGGTTTGGTGATTATTTGGTACCTTGCTTTGATCTTCCTTTTGGTTCCCTAGCAACAAGTATTAAGTAAATTCCTTAAATCATAGTTGAGTTGTTTGGTGACAGTTTTTTCGTGAAGGTTCTCTTCTTGTAGACCTTGATATTCATTGTTGATATTGATTGGGTGAGGGATTACTCTTCCTCTTTGTTCTAATCTAAAATCCCTAATCCTTGAAGGAAATAAGCCAACTCCATGGAGGGTTTTTCTTCTTGGAATCATTACCATTTGATTCACCTTAACTCCATAGCCCTAGTTGGATTTGGCATTGATCGCCATCTCCTTCCATCACTTATTCTAAACCCATAAAAACCCCCAAAAAAATTGTTTTTCTAAGGCCACTTTCTACATCACCTTGTGCTTCATTATTTCATCTTGGTAATCCTACTAGGGATACCCCCCTTGAGCCGGAGGAGATCCAACCTAAAGTTAAGAGGATAGTTTATTGAGGTAATAGTGGTGACCATCCTAAAAGTTTCCCTTGAGTTTTACCTTATGGATTAGGGATTTTATCATTAAGAACAATTTGAGTAGTAACACCATTGATAAGTTTTTTTCATATATCATGAGAAATCAATAACTTGTAAAAATGATCTAGGCTATGCTCAGGATCAAACCGACTGACTGACACTATAATCCAAGAGTATATCCAATATCCTGCAAGATGGATATATCAATAACTTATGACTCAACATGGGTCAAGACATTCTGAAACACACCCACAGGGGGTCCCACTCTTGGGGGTGTCTACCTTTCTAACCTTATCACAACAGGGAAAATGTCTCATCGGAGATTGAACCTGGTGGGGAGAGAGCAAGACCTACCTCATCATTCAAGCTATTGCCTCTCAACATGCTTTCCACTAATGAATTATTACTTGGTTGATTTTGTTCAATAGGACCTTGAATCTAGGATAGTCTAACATGATCTAAAGCCTATTCCATTTTCCTCATTGAAAAGGTCATCAAAGCATGACATTGAGGTATGTAAGGGTTGTTAAAATTTCCCTTCTTTGAGTTAAGCGGATCCTAAGTGAGGTTGTAAAACCTACATGTTAGTAAGTAAAGGTGAGAGTAAAGTGCATTAGAAGGTGACACAATCACCAAGTATCAAATTGTTATGAAAAATAATTTTCATTTAAGAGATGAGTTACCAAGAGTAATTCAACAAGCAAAACATTATCTTAAATGCTTATTAAAAGTAGGTCAATAATTCAAGCCAATTCAATACTAACTTGTGAGTTAATCACAACATTATTTCTAAAAAAAATTAACTAAATAATCCACTTATTCAAAATATTACCAATATAATATTATTTTCATATATATATATAATTCAATATAGGAAATAAAATATACAACAAACAATATAACAACTAAATCTCCTCTTACTCCTTCCTTCTAATATCACACATTACATAACCGATAAGCCACACATACACCTATTCTCATAAGGAAGACGTTAGGGTACTTAAGGAATTCAATGCATAACTTAACATAGTTGTGGACCCATGAGTGGTAGAAAATGAAGGGCCATACCTTCTTTAGATAAACTCATTTAAAGCTCAGATTTGTACCATATGTTTATTAAATTGAATTTTTGCATATTATCTATTGGAAGATAGATACAATTGATAAATAGGAAAATAATACTTACACGTTATGTGTAGCCCATCTACACGACTTTGCAGATATTTTTAATGTATCAGCATAGTTGGACACATCAAAATATTGACGTTATCATTTAAAATATACATAAACTTCAAATCCCAAATAAATAATTTTTATCCGCCTCTTACTGAAGATGGCCCTTTATTAAAAATATGGAATTTGTAAAAAGGTAAATGGCTTTGTTTGACTACAAGGNTCAAAATATTGACGTTATCATTTAAAATATACATAAACTTCAAATCCCAAATAAATAATTTTTATCCGCCTCTTACTGAAGATGGCCCTTTATTAAAAATATGGAATTTGTAAAAAGGTAAATGGCTTTGTTTGACTACAAGGCCCTTGGGTTACTAAAACATACCATGGGATTTTATTCTACGTTATTCTTTTGATGTTTATTTTTTTATTATAATGGTAAATTTTATTATAATTTAATATGTTAATAAATAATGAGACAATCATTATTTGTTGTTTATAAAGTTGATTAGTTTTTATTTATTTAAGGAAAATTATCATGACACTTGAAATAATTTATTGATAGATATTGATGAAAATTTATTATGATATTTGAAAAACACTTCCTCTTAGATTGTTCAACCTATATCTATATTAGATCTCATTTTCAAAATATTTATCACACTACCAACCTTCCTAATCTCTTAACTCAACAAAAGTATGGTGATCTTGGAAAATTTCTCTTAATGCTTTTCGAGCACACAAACAAAATTCTAAAGAATCACAAGTAATCACTTACCCTCTTAAGGTTCGATAAATCAATTCGATCTTAGTGGACATTAATCATCATCATCATCATTATCATTATAAATACTACATACAAATAAACAAATAATAATAATTATTATTATTATTATTATTATAAAATTGTAATTATGATAAATATTAAAATCAATTTTCCATAATTTTATAATATATATTCCTAAATTTATATTATAAAAAATGTCTCTCATTATATTATTAAATTAAAAAAAAAAAAACTGTAATTCATATTTAAATAATATTTACTTATATTGTAATTTTTATTTAAATAATCTTATTTAAATAATTTTTAAATATATTAATTTTCATATTTTATTAATACTTACTTACTCTAATTTATATTATTAAAATTGATAAAAATTATGAATATATACTATTTCTGAAAATGGTTAAAAAAAATATTAATATATACTATTTCTGGTTTCCCATTCCCCTTTAGCTTGATTTATAATGGTCGCTTTTAATGCTTGTTTCACACCTTTACACTTTTTATTATTCTTTGTGATCTTGCTCCTTCTCTATGTTCCTTACATAGTACTTGAATGTTGTAATTTGTGCTTGTTCAAGGTGGTCTTCCTAGATTTATTATTAGTTATTCACACCCCATGTCTTTCCCTCCATTCATTTACTTAATCATATCACTTTAGTTCCCACCTCAACCTTACTTGTGTACCTAATTTATTAATTTTCTTTTAATGTTTGTTCTTCTTCTATTTATTCCATAGAGCATATAAGTTTCCTCATATATATGAGGTATGTAACTAGCTTTTCACCAAGGTCGAACCTTTGGTGTTTTGGTGTGGGTATATATGCTTCTATTTACCTGGTTTCTATGCATTATCACAATTGGTAATTATCTCATATGCATCACATAGCTTGGATTAAAAGCACATATATTCTCTATGTCCCTAGCTTGGTCTCTAAGTAGAGATTAGTTTCTAATGATCTATTATGGGTATATGTGTTTGGATTTGCCTCACTTCTATGCTCATGCTCTTTCTCTATTGGTGTTGTTAATTATTTCATATGCATTCCATATCTAGTTTTTATCCTAAGATAAAAATAAAAATTGAGAGTTGAAGCATGTATATGCTTTATGTTCCTAACCCCTTAACAAACATATAAAACTTATCTCATATGCATTCCATATCTAATCTTTATCATAAGATAAAAATAAAAATTGAGAGTTGAAGCATGTATATGCTTTATGTTCATAACCCCTTAACAAACATATAAAGCTTGAGAGTTGAATCATGTATATGCTATATGTCCCTTACTCCTTAACAAAAACTTGAGAGTTGAAGCATGTATATGCTTTATGTCCCTAACCCCTTAATCAACATTGGCTTGTGTAATGTTTTGTGTAAATCCTATTTATTGTGCTCTAACGTAGTTGATAATTATTTCAAATTTATGTAATCATTTTAAAATATTCTAGTGATATTTTTTAGTTTCTTACTATATGTACATGCTTGTTTGTATTTTCTTTATTTCTAAATTGAAACTTAATAAAATCCCCAATCAATTTGGTTTTCTTCCCATTTGGGTTTCTACGTAAAATGTGGTGTCCATGATGCCTTGAATGTTTGATATTCCTCTATGTTTGAGGAAAAAATATGTGTGTGAGTTAGTGGAAGCTCTTATCTACACTTAAATCGCTACATGTAGTTGAATCAATGCAATCAATGGTGGAGAATTACTAGTTGTTGGTCATTGTTTCTATTCCCAATACCTCGTAACTAGTAATTATCTCTCCATTCAAACCATTGGCATTGTCGTTGAGCAGTGAAACAAAACTGAAATAGATTAGACTGGCATTCCATTGGTTGGCATTCAAGTGGCTCAAAATTTGTTTGTTGGATTTCCGAACTAAGCATTGTAAGCAATTAACAAACAACAATTGAAGAGGTGTGATCTCAAGTTTTTTTTTTAATTGTAGAGACCTCATTTAATTTTATTTTGTAGAGTATCCATGTTGGTGAAATGGAAAGGCCATAGGCCTACCATTTACAGATCATTTCTATCCGACTTTCCCAGACTTCTTTTTCCATAATCATAGGTTTATTTCTATACATGACAACCCATTGATCTATGTCCACAAGAAGATATTCCATCTTTAGCTTCCATAACTCAAAGATGTAGACATTAAATTTATTTATTTCTATACTTGAATTGCTCACCATTTTGCTTCACACAAGATACACCTGCCCAAAGCTCCCACTCAATAATAGTTTTATCATCACCCCAAGATACCCTTGCTCTTCATTAAAAAAAAAGAGATAAACCCTAGCAACAAAGGTGACCCCTTGAAGCCAATAACCTCACTCTAATACTAAATTAAGATATTGATAAACATACTCAATAGAAACAATACTAACCTAATCTTAAAATAGAAGAAATAATGGAACATTCACACATGTAATATACACAAGATTTACCTTGGAAACCCTTAACCAGGAAAACCATCCTAACTCAAAGTCACACCTTTTATATCATTGCACTAACGTAACCATTCACAACAAAATATTTAGGTATTTCATAGCATCAATTAACTCTAATTGCTAACCAAGATTAAATTACAAACACAATCTCTTAATTGGGACTAGATTACAATCGATATAAAGCTATGGGTTGAAACCACTGGAAAAAAAAAAAACCAAAAACACACCTATGAAGACCTCCAAAAAATAAGGAGAAAAATATTTTTTTCTCCAAGCTCACGAGACCTTGCCAAGATGTATAGTTGATACTTGCAAAGAATAAAAGACATCCAACAATGAGTAATGAAAGACATAGAAGAAAGATGCCAATTGAAAGAGTGGGAAACCTTATGGGAATGGCTATAAAGAGATGAAAAAGGAGAATGTCACTCACAATGCAAACTAAATCTAGAAAGCCTCTCAATCCTATGGAAAAAAACTTAGGATGGGTGCCAAATGGATAAAGAAACAAAGTTTGCATCGAAATCCACTTGATCGAATAGAATTCACTTTTGACATTGGTTGGTTTAAGTGAAGGTTTTGATTCTAGTGATGACGATTAGTTCAAGAGGATTTTAATTCCCCTATCATGCTAAGTGTCATGAATAAGGTTGCGAGCCACTCCCTTCCCTTTGGTTGGCTTACCTAGAAATAGTTCTATTCTAGGGAAACCCATCATAGGAAGGATTTGATGTCATACATGTGCAAATGCAAAGAAGAAAGTTGGGTTGGCACACCATCATCCAATAAGGTCGATTCTACACCAAATTTGGGTGGAAAAGGGGCCAAAAGAAATGTTACAAAGGGAGATCTTAATCATACATTCTAGTTCAAGAATAAACCTTAATAACCCAATGATGGCTAGGAGAATTATCCAAATGTACCAATAAGTCCAATTCAATGGGTTGCACCCATGAAACAACAACTAGAAAATTGTATTGGATTCTATATGGGCTATAA
The DNA here is from genome assembly GCA_009831015.1 of Picea engelmannii. Lineage (NCBI taxonomy): Eukaryota > Viridiplantae > Streptophyta > Pinopsida > Pinales > Pinaceae > Picea > Picea engelmannii. The sequence continues at coordinate 721,142 of ML781869.1, read as the reverse complement.
AATTCATGAAAGTGTTCACAATCTAATACTAGTCGACAACATCCCAAGTGGTGGAAAAATAATAGTCTCAATTACAGAAAAGTAGTCCAGTGTATCCTCTCCAAGTGAAAGTGATGGTGCTTATAGAGAGGAATCAAAGCGATCAATATCACCAAGGAGAATGGAGTCAAAGGACTTGCTAGTGGCGTAGTAATTAAGCCCACCAAAATAGTCAATAAGCTAGGAGAACCAAGATGGAGGTCATCCCAAAGACTATTTGGATGAGCCATGGCCTCTAATAATTTTTCATCAACATGGATCATCATAATCGAAGAGGAAAAACCACATTCACACATGGGCAAAGAAAGTAGCTCTATTACCCCCAATGATGAAGGAAGTGTTGGATTACTGAGAGGGGGGGGTGAAATAGTAATAGAGCAATTTAGTCTCTTTTAAATATATAATCCAAGTGCTATATCAATGAAGCATTATTATCCAATAACTGCAGAGTAAATAAGAAATGAACAAATGAACAATCATACACATACACAGTACACCAATGTTTTACGTGGAAACCCAAATCGGGAGAAAACCACGAAATGCTTTTTCTTATATGTCTTGAAGAATTACATTCATTGGAAGCACCAACTTCCTTTGTTTTCCAGCTGCAACTGGAAGGAGGCTCCAACCCCCTAGTTTCTCAAGCTACAACCTGAGGGAAGCTCCAACTCCCCAAATCTCTGGCTACAACCAGAAGGAGGCTACAACCCTCAATGTTCTCCGACTACAATCGGAAGGTGGCTACAACCACCTGTCCTTGCCCCATCTTTCCACCCTAAAGTAGAAGTAGAATGATGGAACCACTGTCACACTATCACTGTGAGATATACCATTGTAAACCTGTACCAATAAATCTGAACCATGCATCAACCATGCATCAACCTGTAATCAACCT
>ML781869.1:657425-711671 GCA_009831015.1 Picea engelmannii | reverse complement strand
TCAAACAAACTTGGGTCCATTACCCAAACCTGGGGTCTCCAACTTCTCATGGCCATAACTCTCTAACCGTGAGGAATTATGTGACATTCCACATACCACCGGAAATGACATGACAAGAACTATCCATATAGGATATTTTCCTTAACAAATTCACTTTCCTTCATCTCATTATTCCACAATTAAGCATGGGTTCTCTTACTCCACAAAGCGTCTTCCCATGAGGGCTTTCACCATAAGGGGACCACTTTGGAGTTCATCCATATTTACTTCTTATCAACCATGACAAAACAATAATGAGTCATATTTACATCAAACACTATTGAGTCCATTACCCAAACCTTTGTGCTATGGGTCTTTCTTCAAGGGTTGACATCAATGACAACCAACCTTAATCAACAGGAAGATCTTCAATCTTTGATCCTAAGTCATTCAAAGGAAGCAATGACTTGTGCTCGGTGGAAGTGGAGATTGCACAAATGGTGGAAGTAGCCACATAGTTCATTTATGAAGGATTTTTATCCAACCCAACATTGGGAAAGGACTTTGTATGAGAAAGTAAGGGCAAGACATAGTCATGGGTCAAATGTGGTTAAGGATTACAGTATGAGAGCTTGTCTTGGTGATAACATGTCCTTGATGTGGAAATTGCATCACACAAAATAGACAAGACACCATGAATTTCATGGCATACATTTAATCGCACCAAAGGAGCATGTTGAATTTCAATGGAGCCATCATAGGCATAGTTGCTACATCGACTAAAATAGTCTTACTTCCTAATGCAATAGGGAGATTAGGCATAATTTCTATTGATTCACATGATCTACCAACAAAGGCTTGTAACTTGGTCAAATATGGGATGAGAGTGAGAGGACCTAAAAAAATCCAAGCAAACAAGGACATAACATAGGAGAATATTATTCATCCACTATGCATCATTAATTCATGGATTGTCTTTAAGTGAGGTCCTAATCTAGAAATGGGTGGACGAAGGCAGATGTGGCTTTTTAATGTTTTCAAAGTTAAAGGTAATAGACTTAGAATATGAAGGGTGCATACTTCCATTTTCCTTAGAGTGGGTAAGTAGTAGGTGATGGGCCAATAGAAGTGGAAGTGGTTCCCCCTTGTCTTTGTGATTTCAACTTGGTAGTTGTTGGGTTAAACCTCACTCGATGAAAGAGTCAATGAGTAGGTTAATAGTGGTGGTTTTTGAGCCCATGTTTTTGGTAGTCTATGGTAATATTCCCATGGATTTCATGTAATGAAGCCTTTAAATAGGCTTAAGATACTCCATTGTAATGGGTCTGGAGGTGAGGGGTGACGACTTACTTGGTCGAATTGGCCAAATTTGGTCAAGGGAACAAATATACCTTTGGATGGTTTTTCCTGTAAGGATTTTCCAGGGCAAATCATGTGTCAATGATCTGTGCATGATTTATGTGTTTTTGTTGTTGTCGATTTATTATTTCTCTCACAAGCTTCTCTTATTCCTAACAAATGACATAGATAGGTTGGAAGCACTAGTCAATTTGGTGGTGGGAAATTGAAGAGGCTGAAATATGTGGATCTCCAACATTAGTAGTGATAGGCCCATTCAAAGGGGAGGCTTGTTGCAAAAGTACAAGCTCTTGTAGGGTAGTTTGATTAGGAAATTAGGCCCTCAATTGTCAAACTTCTACAATATTATAACATCTATGAACATAATGATCCTTCTCCCAATTATCACAAGGATGTATTGGTGTATGTCCTTGTTTAGGTTGATTTCGACCCTTGTTGGCATTGTCATGTTCTCCAACATCACTAACATTCTCTCCTTCTCATTGGTTCTTATTCTTACATTTCTTAGACATTTTGTTCTTCCTCTTGGATGCTTCTTGCTTATTAGGTTGGGAAGGAGATGATAGGACCAAGCTAACATTTGGTGAAGGCAATGAATGATTGGTTTGATATGGAGAACAGTTCCCAAATTGGAAGTCATATGGTCAAGTTTGGGAGGTGCAAGGTGGTCATGATAGTAGCACTAACATTTCTATGTAGTGGATGATTGGTACTCCCTAATACACTATCCATGTTGCATGGAGAGAAGTTGCTAGAAAGATAGATATCAAAAGGGAAAGCTCACCAAATGGTGGTGATCAAACTAAAAATACAAGGGAGATTCTAGGAGAGTATGAAACCAATATGTCATAGAGGGTGATTTAGAGAAATGGTCGATGAATTGATTAACCAAGTAATCTTGTAGTTCCTTAGTATCTCAAGGTTAACTTTATGCGAAAAAAAATCAACTTACTCCAACTTCATAGAATAAATTATTAAGAAGATAGATCAATTACCCAAAGACAAAGCATAATCTAATCTTTGTGTTTTATGTCAAAAGATGAGAAGTCTAGGTTGATTTTATTAAGGCTAGTGTTAAGGTTTGTTGCTTAATAAATATTGTCGTGTTCTCTACACTCTCTCGCACCATTGGTACTAGGTATAGGTTATAAACCATCAAATATCGACAATTGTTACTTAATCAAGTGTGCGGTATGTCCTCTTAATGTGTGATACTACAAAAAGTAAATACACATGAAGCTAAATGCTAAAAAGGAAAAGTTCTTCAAAACATTTTTTTGTAAAACCTTTCTTGTGTTAAGTAAAGAAGGCAATGTAGAAATTTTTCTTATTATGTTAAGTTTAAGTTAAGAAGGCAATGTAGAAAGTTATAGGATAATAGCAAGTCAAAACATGTCATTGTTTGGGAGGTAGTTTGAAGATCCATGGAACTTAATGAATCACCATTCAATGAAAACATTGGTTCGACACATTAAAAACATAACAAAATTTGATGAACAAAGATCGTTGTTTTTCACCAAATCAAACTCATAATGTGACCCCTCTACCCTTGGGGTTTTGTTAAGGATAAGGAAAGTGTTAATGTGAAGCTTACCTTAGAGACCAAAATATCATTTATCCAACATACTTAAATTCATACTATGCAACAAAATGATGATCAATATTGAGGTTTTGTTAAGGATAAGGAAAGTATTAATGTGAAACTTACCTTAAAGACCAAAATATCATTTATCCAACATACTTAGATTCATACTATACAACAAAATGGTGATCAATAAGTACTTTGTAATGTAACATTAAATACAATATAATATATGTTGGGATATACATAGTCTAATATGAAATGCCTCAAATTACAAAGATATAAATGCCTCAAATTACAAAGATATATCATAATATATATTGCAATTAATGTGGTGGATATATCGTAATATATATTGCAATTAATGTTATAGTGAATGGTGTGTAATATTTGCATGGTGTATAATGTTTGTCCAACAAAAAAAATGCCTTCATGCCCTCATTTCTAACTTATTTTAATAATGCATAATGATATTCAATCTCAACCATGTTACATGTGAGGCATCGTCGACATGATAATGAATCAAGGTGCTTGTTGTGAATGCCAACCAAACCAAGCGGAAGTTGTGATGATTACACAACTAAAATGTGGAAGCAATGACGTGTCGTGAGGGGCTGCAAAACAATAATTAATTTCGCGGAGTGCACCAACAAACTTAAGTCGTTGTGTAACCATCCACACATAAACAAAACAACAAGAAACGAGAGAATAATTATAAACCCTACATCAAACAATAACACTAAAGTTTAATTATCTTTTATTGTCCACATAAAAGATAGACCTACCAAGGACTGTAAGATAGGAAGTGATGTGAACTTTTGATGCAATTCAAGTTGTGAGAATATATACACTACTCTTATTCCCCATATCCATTCACAAATGTGTATGTGTGAGAGATAATGAATGTGTGTGAGAAATGTGCAATTCAAGTTGTGAGAATATATACACTACTTTTATTCCTCATATCCATTTACAAATGTGTATGTGTACAAATGTGTATGTGTGAGAGATAATGAATGTGTGTGAGAAATGTGTATGTGTAAGGGATAATGAATGTGTGTGAGAAAAAGAGATAACATTCAAATGTTAAAATAAAATAAGGGAATAATTTAAATTTTGGACAAAAAAATATAAAGATAAGGAATATCTTAAAACACTAAAATGGATTGTGTAGGTCATATTTTGATGGGTGTGATTTAACTTGATTATAGGTGAAAAGTTAAATGACTTCCAACTTTGACTATCCAACCCAACTAGTTAAGTACATTAATCCCCTAAATACTAAAGCGAGATGTTGGAGTATATATTGATATGTAAGTTAAGTTGGCACTATGTAAGCTAAGCTAAATTTGGATTGAGAATAAAATAAAAGAGCATGCAATAGTATAAAGAGAAGACAAATACAATATTGGAAGAAGCAAATCATTACAGTAAAAATCAATTTCTATTATTAAATAAAATAACGAAAAACACTAGGATATGTATCGCAATATAAAACAACTAGAATAAACAACTAGAATGGGGTAGCTCTTTTTTTTCTTTTTCTTTCCATGTAATGTTTTTTTGGGGGGAAACTTACTAGCCGCTTCCCCTGATTTCGAGGATGGTACCTAGGGTGAATTGGATTTTTTAGAAGCTTGAAGTTTTTTCAAGTCACTTACGGGAATAGAACCTGGGTGGGAGAATAATACTCCATCACACAACCACTCAGATTAGACCCATTTGACATAAGGGTAGCTTATGTATGACAAGAGATGTGATAGCTATGTTCATTTGAAAAAATCCCAAAAATGCAATAACCTTATCCCTAGAATGATTAGGACTTAGCAAGAACGTTGATCTAGACAAATTTGAGTTGTTCAATAAAAAGGGAACCTTGTCGATATCATAACTTTTTACTTGGCGCTCTAATTTGGGTCTTTTTTATCTCATTGGAAAGTACATTAACAAAATGAGTTGTATCCCCAAGCTTTAGGTGTAAACGACCCCAAAACCACACAAGAAAACCTTGAAAAGTGTGCTAGGAAAAAATGACCCAAACACGTCAACATTAAGACTGTTTTTTTAGATTACCCTAGATGGCCACCTAGATCTTGAATAGCACATTAGCATATTATTATTAGATGGTTGTGGTTACATATGCATAAATAGACATCAACATTGAAATTTATGTTTAATTCAAATGTTTTTGTCATATTTCAATATTTTTACAAATAATTTTAAATAAAAAATTATTACAACTTATTTAAACTAATACACTCAATTTATAAATTTGTAGACTTTACATTATAGGGAATCTCTTGTCCCAAAAACAAGAGGTCTCATACACCAATTTGATGTTTGACTTTATTGTGACCTTAAAAATTTATTATTATTATTATTATTATCATCTTTCACAAACATTTAACTAAACTATAATATAAACAAATATTCTATAATAAATTATGCGAACAAATCTCAAACTATGTTATGGACAAATCTTGTCTAATATAGTTTGGTTGAAAATATACCTAAATTATTGCAAATATTATTGAATAATGTTAAATGATATTTTGGCTAACTATATAAATTTGTATAATCCTAAATTGAAAACCTTAATTGACTTAATTGTAACTTTAAAAATAAATTATTATTATTATTATTTATATTATAATTACCTTCCACAAGTATTTAACTAAACTATAATATAAACCAATCTTCTATAATAAACGATATGAACAAATCTCAAACTATGGTATGAACAAATCTTGTGTAATATAGTGTCGTTGCAAAGCTGCTAAATTATTACAAAGGTTATTGGATAATGTTACATGATATTTTGGCCAACTATATAAATTTGTATAACTCTAAATTGAAGAACAATAAAAATATTTAACCATCATAAACTTAAATTAAAGAATATAAAAAATATTTAATTATTATAAATTTTCTATATGGAAAAAAACAGATCAAATTTTAATACATACGAATATTGTTGCACCTATCAGTCACAAAACAAACTAATATACAACAAATATACAAAAAACGGAATATCATATGGCAGATCTATAAAAGAGACTCAAAGATTTTACGTGGTTCGCCCAAATTTGGGCTACGTCCACCAAGCAATGGTATTGATTCTTCTTTCTGTTCATAAATGGAGGTTTAACAGTTTTTCTGACTCACACACCCCTCTTCTCACATACATGGAATAAATAATTCACCTAGGTTTACAATCTCAACTCAAACAACTTACTAACTGAACAGTAAATTCTCTCTTATGCATACTCTAGCTGAGTTGACACATACACAACCGAATCCTTAATAACAGGAGTTGATGTAGATGAAGGTTCCTCGAATTCATGGGTTTTGTTGTCACACATTTCAACAATCTCCACCTTGACAACAAATTTATCTGATACCTTGCTCATTATTTTATTCTATCACTTTTTTTGCAAGCCAAGAGAAACCAAGCACCATCGTAGCTTCTTTAAAAGTATTGGTTTTGTAAAAATGTCTACGTAGTTCTCTTTTGTATGAACTTTTTCAAGAGAAACACCACCTTCATCGATGACCTGCCTTACAAAATGGTACTTAATAGGAATATGTTTTGTTTTACTTTGGTAGGCCGGATTCTTGTCCAAGTGAATAACACTTTTACTATCACAAAGTAGCTTTACTTTGTCCTGCATCCTTCCAAACTCACCAAACAAACCTTTTAACCAAACTGCCTCTTTGCAAGCATGTGAAGCAACTATGTATTATTCTTTTGTAGTGGATAAAACAACAATGTTCTGTAGCTTTGACATCCAACTAATAGCTCCACCTGCAAGAGTAAAGAGATATCCTGAAGTTGACCTCCTCTTGTCCAAATCACCAGCAAAATCAGAATCAACATATCCATAGACTAACTCACAACCACTGTTATAGGTGATACAATAATCACTTGTGCCCCTTAAATACTGAAGCACCCACTTCACTACTGCCCAGTGCTCTTTACCTAGATTTTCCATATATCTGCTAACAACCCCAACTACATGTGAAATGTTTGGTCTTGTACTAACCATCGCATACATTAAACTTCTTATTGCATTAGCATATGATACTCGAGACATATATTCATTTTCTCCTTTTGTACTAGGACATAAAATTGAAGAAATCTTAAAATGGGAAGCGAAAGGGACTGGAATTGGTTTCACACTGTTCATACCAAATCTCAAAAGTATTTTCTCGACATACTTATGTTGTGAAAACCAAAGCTTACCATTCCTCCTGTCTCTGAATATCTCCATGCCCAAAATCTGCTTTGTTGCTCCTAGATCTTTCATATCAAACATCCTAGCCATTTGAGCCTTTAACTTGTTGATCTCAGTTATGCTTTTGCTTGATAAAAGCATATCGTCAGCATACAACACTAAGATAATGAATATGTCATTATTGAATTTTTTAAAGTAAAAAAATGATCATACTCACTCCTTGTATAATTATGGCTCACCATGAAAGAGTCAAATTTCTTGTACCATTGTCTGGGAGACTGCCTCAGACCATACAATGATTTCTTGAGCCTGCAAACAAATTTCTTGTTGCGATTCTGAACGAACCCTTCAGGTTGTTCCATGTAAATCTCCTCATCCAAATCTCCATGTAAGAAAGTAGTTTTAACATCTAGTTGCTCCAACTCCAAATCAAGTAATGCAACTAATGCTAACACAACTCAAATTGAAACAATCTTAACAACTGGTGAAAAAATATCATGAAATTCAATACCTTCTTTCTGAGAATATCCTTTCACAACTAGCCTTGTTTTGTACCTTTCTACCTTATCATCAACACCCTTCTTCAGCTTGTAGACCCACTTGCAACCTACATTTTTCATGTCTCTTGGAAGTTTTACCAAGTCCCATGTAGCATTCCTCTCTAATGCATTCATTTCATCCTTCATTGCTTCTTTCCATTTTTCACTGTTAGAACCCTTCACAGCTTCCTGATATCATGAAGGTTCATCATCATTAGTACTTAAAGAAACTGATGAAACAAAATCATCATACCTTCTTGGAGGAATTATGACCCGTGTAGACCTCCTTATGGAAGTTTGTGCTTCATCCAAATTCTGTTGATTGTCATTATCCATGTTTTCCTCTACAGGAACCTCTTCATGAACATCCTCATAAACTTGTTCATGTTCACTTGCATCTGTAGTTGAACGAGTTTCAAAGTGAATTTGTTGATATTTCGGTACTTCTACCTGTTTCATTTGAACATCTACATCTAATTTGATGAGAGATGATTCATCAAACATTACATCTTTGTTAATGGTGATCTTGTGGGAAGTAGGATCCCACAACCTGTATACCTTAATATCATCACGATATCCAACAAAGATGAGCCTTTTTATTTTGGATCTAATTTAGAACGTTGATGTTTCAGAGTTAGAGCATAGGCTTCACAACCAAAAAATTTAAGATTAGAATAATTGCAAGGGTGACCTGGCCATACCTCTTCTGGAATATTGCACTCTATTGTTGTTGAAGATGATCGATTCACCAAATAACAAGTTGTATATATTGCTTATGCCCACAGTTCCTGCTGCAAGTTGGCATTACTTAGCATACTCCTTGCTCTCTCTAGAAAAGTCTTGTCCATGCATTCAACAACTTTGTTTTGATGAGGAGTATAGGAAGTGATTTTATGCCTATCAATCCCAAACTCCTTGCAATAGTTCTCAAACTCCATTAACGTAAATTCACCACCATAATCAGTTCTTAAAAATTTAATGGACCTACCAGTGCTCTTTTCTACTAAAACTCTAAATTGCTTGAAAACAGTAAATACATCAGCCTTTATTTTCAACATATAGACCCAAACCTTCCTAGAGAAATCATCTATAAAAGTAACAAAATATGATGATCCTCCATACGAAATAGTAGGGGGTGGTCCCCAAACATCAGAATGGATATATTCAAGGATTCTTTCACTGGTGTGTCTTCCGGTTTTAAATTTCTGCCTATTCTGTTTTCCATAAATACAGTGTTTGCAGAAATCTAACTTTAAAGACTTTAGATTAGGAAGAAACTTACGATCAGTTAATACCTTTAATCCTTTTTGGCTCATATGGCCCAACCTTTGATGCCATAGTCAAACAAAATCATTGTCATTCTTAGATACAACAGTCGCATGATCTGACTTGGTTCTTCCTTCTAACAGAAACAGGTTTCCAACCTTCTTCGCTTTCATGACCAGTAGAATTCCTTTGTAGACCTTCATAACTCCACCTTGAACAGTACTTTTATATCCTCCAATATCTAGGAATCCCAAAGAGATTAGGTTCTTCCTAAGCTCAAGTACATGTCTCACATCAGTTAGTATCTTAACAGATCCATCAAACATCTTAATTCGAATGCTACCGATTCCCACAAATTTACATGAGATATCATTTCCCATGTAAACAATTCCATCATCTATAGACTGGTAAGTAATAAACCAGTGTCTATGAAGACACATGTGATTTGATGCACCAGAATCTAATAACCAATGTTGATCATGACGTGAAACAATATTAATTGTTAAAACTTCATCAACCATACCTGAAACTGTGGTTGAATATGTTTCAGTTGCGTTTGTTTCCTTCGTCTCTTTCGAAGATTCTTCTTTGGAGGCTTGTTTTCGCTTCCAACAGTCCTTCTTTAGATGTCTAGATTTGCCACAATATCAACACTTAAGCTTGCTCTTCTTTCCCTTCGACTTTGTCCGAGAGAAATCCCTCTGAACCTGTCCTCTTTCTTTAGGTCTTCATCTGACCACCATCACCTCAGATGTAGAGGTTTCTGAATTGGATTTCTTCCTTGTTTCCTCAGACAATAGAGCTCCAACAATAACATCAAACTCAATACTTTTTGTTGAATTGAAACTAATAGAGGTAACAAAGTGATGCCATGACTCGGGCAAAGAACACAATAATGTAATTACCTTGTCTTCAAATTCGAATTTCAATCCCATGCTAGTCAACTGAACTAAAAGAGTATTAAAAGTATTTAAATGATCAACTATTTTTGTACCTTCTTTCATGCGCAAACTGTACAATTTTTTTTCAGGAAGATCATGTTCGTCAAGGATTTCATCATATACAAGGTTTCCAACTTTGTCCACAAATCGACTGTTGTCTTCTCCATAACAATGTTGAATAGAACATCATCTGCCAAACACAGACATATGGCACTCAGTTCTCTCGCATCAATCTCATCCCACTCTTCAACTGTGATGGATGCAAGTTTCTTTGATTTTCCCACAAGCGCCTTCACCACGCCTTGGTGCATGAGTAGATCGTGCATCTTGACCTTCCATATCTCAAAACTATTTTTGCCATTGAACTTCTTGATTTCAAAATTCGCACTCTGAGTTTTCACCATTTTAGTCATTCTCGTACTTCTCAGCCTTCGTCGCTTCAAGTATCGCCTCCACTCTTGTTGATCTGCATGACCTCTTGTTGATCGGCCCCTTCACGTCCTCAGCAAGCACCCAACGCTCGATGCAGGAGGGATGAGACACACCCACTTCTTTATCAGATGAGAAAGAGAGTATGTCTCTTCTTGTGCCTCAACTTTGAGTGGACTCTACAAAGATAACTCAGATAATGTTGAACTTGAACATATTCTATTCGCTTCTCTTATATAAAAAGACTAAATTCCATGTTGAGAACTCAATACCGGAGATTTCTAGCAGAGTTGGTGCACAAAACTAGATTCCAAGATGATACCTCTCAAGCGAAAAACTCGCACGGAGTCACATGCGCGGAGCCCACCAGACTCTCAAGCGAAAAACTCATGCAGAGTCACATGCTCGGAGCCCACCGGACTCTCAAGCGAAAAACTCACGTAGCGCCCATCAGACTGTCGTCACACCTGTCAACAGTAGTGGACCACGACGATTTCAAAATTTTTGAAGAACGTAATTGTAGTGTAACAATTGTCGCACCCTTCAAGAGGAGAGACATGCGACGATTAGAGATTGACACACCTCATGCACAAACCACGAGAAAATGGCACTGTTGCTGCTCCTTCGAAAAATTTGATGCCTGCGACACGGATGGCACTGCTGCTGCTACTCCTCCGGAAAAATTGACATCTGCGACACAAATGGCACTGTTGTTGCTCCTTTCAGTTTTGCTTTGCTTTGTTTTCAACAATCTCTAAGCTGCTCTGATACCACTTGTTGCACCTATCGGCCACAAAACAAACTAATACACAACAAATATACAAAAAATAGAATATCATATGACAGATCTATAAAAGAGACTCGGAGATTTTACGTGGTTCACCCAAATTTGGGCTACGTCCAACAAGCAATGGTATCGATTCTTCTTTATGTTCCTAAATGGAGGTTCACCAGTTTTTCTGACTCACACACCCCTCTTCTCACATACATGGAATAAATAATTCGCCTAGGTTTACAGTCTCAACTCAAACAACTTACTAATTGAATAATAAATGTTCTCCTATGCATACTCTAGCTAAGTTAACACATACATAACTGAATCCTTAATAAGAAGAGTTGACGTAAATGATTGTTCTTCGAATTCAGAAGTTTTGTTGTCATACTTTTCAACAAATATTATAATTAACAAAAGCCTAAAATCTAATAATAAAAATATTTAACCATAATAAACTTTCTACGTGGAAAAAAAGCACATCAAATTTTAACACATACGAATATTATAATTAACAAAAACCTAAAATCTAATATAATACACACGTTGATATAATTAGACTTTTAAACATGTTGCAACTTAAGAAAGGCTTAACGCGTAACAAAAATACTTTGAAGAACATAAAAGAATTATGTGGGTATATTCCATTGCAAAATAGCATTGTCGTTATGCACTCATAAGGCCCATGAACCTAAGAATGATAGGAAGAATATAATGATTTGCATCGTCATATAAACTAATTAAAATGATAATAAAAAAATCAACACCCCTGCCCCACCCCGGCTATGATATGCGCACGCGAAGATACATGGACCCCACATCCTCCACAATTGACCTTCTCTCCTAGTACGTAAAAATCTGCTCCGTCCCCTTAAATTAAATTCAACTTTCCTAAATTAAAGGTTAAAATGAAACTCTAGGGAAGGGAGTGGATGGAATATAAGGTGGTTCTCCATTAACTCACTCTTTTTAGTTTTTTCCTCCTTTACAAACATGCTTTACCATATGAATATCATGTTTTTATAAATCTTTTATGATTGTCATCTATGTGATGTATTATAAATTATATGTCTATAAAATTAAAGTGTAGATAGTGACATATAAAAAGGAGAATAAATGAGTTGTTATTTGTAACCTTCAACTTATTATAAATGATCGTTTCTATGGGATGGTTGTGCTTTTTGTTATTGAAAAAGCTAAAGAGGGCCAACCACCATTTCTATTGCATGGTAAAATTGCTATTACTATATATGATCTTTGTTGGGTATCTTTTACGATGGGCTTTTAAAGCAAGATCTCATTTTTCTCACTGAGACATATGAGAGTCGAGAGAGGAGATTGCTACTTATTATAGATTATCAATGAAAGACAACGTTTAGGTATGAAACACAAAGCTTTGGTGGCATACAAGGTTTTGGAGTGTTGATTGTCTTGTTCACGATAATTTTTTATCTAAAATGTCAATTTTGTCTTCTGTCATACATTTTAGGTTCATGTGGAATCAAGCTCGACAAGGCCCCTATGAAGAAATGTAGCTCGAGCAAGAACTTATTGTGCACGTTTAGTGTGAACGTGCAAGAAGTGGTTTGAGACATTTCGAGGGTGACCACTATTAATTTTTTGATACCCAACCAAAGATTAAACAACCTATAGTTTTTCAACCATAAAATTATTACAAACATAAATATTTTTGAACTATGCTAATTTAACACAGTTGGGTATTTAACTCATGCATGCACAACAAAAAATAAAACCAATCACACACATACACAGTAGATTACCCTAGAAACCCCGGTGTGGGGAAAACCAACAAAGGAGGCTTCAGAGGAAATATTATAGCAAGTTCAAATAAAAAAATTCTTACAGTAAATTTTTGGGCACTGTTTTACTCTCTACAAGCATTGTATGACCCAACTATCTTAGCACTCCTTGTTGTAGCTATACGGCCACTAGTACGACTTGTTGTTGAATGAAAATACAGCCAAAACTCAACCCTGTTATCTATTGCACTATACGGCTGAGTCTGGAATGTCCTGGATGAGGTTGTATAGACCTAACTCACCCTTCTTCATTGCTATAAAACTCAGCCTGAGTAAGCCCTCTTGTTGTCTACCTAGTACGACCTATTGATGGCCTCTTTCCTAATGCATGTAGCACTAGATTCTCCCTCCTAATTGTTGTTTTCCCTAGCACAGTTCTCCCTCACTTCCTTAGCCTCAAGCACCCTCTTCCTCTTCTAAAAAATGAGTGAATGAATGTGCCCAACACCCTCAACCTTCTCTTTATTTTTCCTTTAGCCTCCTTCTTGTATTGAGATGTGTGCCTAGGATAACCTCAATGGTCCAGATTGAGGCGCCCCTCTTTCCTAGACCCCACATAGCACTAAGCAGTGCGCCCCTCTTCCTGGGCTCCACACAACACTCAAAACATAAATTTATGAAGTGAATTTAGAACTAGGTCCAAAAGTCATTGAAAAATCAAAATATTGATTTTCCATCCTTTTCCTAAGTATGACTTAGGCAAAAGATAAATTTGTTGTCCTGGGTTATGTTTATTGTCCTCGGCATGTATTGGACATTAAGCAAATGCATGGACACCTTCTGCTGCTACAAATTTAACACTCCCTCTCATGGAGGAAGGTGTTCTACACAATCCCCAACTTGTCCCTGAAGTAGACAAATTTTCCTTTCACCAAAGGCTTTGTGAGTATGTTTGCAATCTGTTCACCAGTTGGCACATATTGTTGCTTTACTACACCTTTATGCATGCAATCTTGAATGAAGTGGTACCTTATCTCAATGTGTTTGGACCTATCATGAAACACCAATTTTTTAGAGAGCTTGATGCAGCTCTGATTATCACAGTGAATCATTTTTGTGTCCAACTCTTGATCAAACAGGGCCATGAGTAGCCTCTGAATCCAAATGGTATCACATGATGCCAAGTTGGCTGCCATATATTCATCCTCTGTATAACTCAAGGCAACTAATTTATGCTTCCCGTTGAACCAGGAAATAGCCCCTGAACCCAAGCTGAAACAACAACCTGATGTGCTCTTCTTGTCCACAGAGTTGCATGCCCAGTCTGCATCTGAATAACCCACAAGATTCACTCCATCTCCCTGGATATAGCTCAATCCAAACTCAATTGTCCCACACAGATACCTCAACACGAATATAGCAGATACGAATATAAGTGAGAAAACCTCATATATACTTCATAAGAGTTTCTTGTGTAGTCAATGGAACATCTAACATCAAATCCATCTTATGAAATTCATTTGTATATTCCTGCACCGATTTTCCTTTCCTTAACTTAAGACTTTTCCATTCAATTAAAGCCTTTTCCTTATATCCCAATGGATAGAACTGTTTTCTAAGTGCGGAAATAAAATCATGCCATGATGGAAAAATCTCACCAACTTGCTAAGTTCCATGTTTCATTTTACTTTTCCACCAGATGAGGGTTGTGCCTTCAAGACGAAACGATCCCAATCTGATTTTGGTTGCCTCGTCTTTGATTTGATGCACATTATAATATACTTCCATCTATCTAACCCAGTTATCAAGTTACTCAGCATTAACTTCGCCATCATACATAGGCAAAACAAATTTTACATCAAGTTTAAGTAATGGCATATCAAGCTTATGTTTATGAGAATGTTTTCTTGAAGAAGTAGTATTCGAACTTGTACTTGAAGAATAAGAAGATGATGGAGATGAAGGAGGTGAAGGAGGAGATTTTGGAGGGTCCTCTCCTCCACTTTTGGCTTGCTTTGAAGATTCCCCTTGAATTGGTCTCTTATGTTCCAAGTAATCATCATACAACACTTTTACCATCTCCGACATGGCAAAGAAAGTTCTTTGAAACTCTCTTTCATTTTGATAAAGTCCTTCTTCTGATGCCATCTTCTCACTTTGAGATGTCCTCTTTCTTGATCCAATCTCAAGATCTCCTTCTACAAGCTCTCCTTCACCATGACTTAGCTTTTCCCTGGTAATCATGCAAACTCAAACAACCAACTATCAACTTGCTCTGATACCACTTGATCCAAAAATGATCTTTTAAAGACTATGGTTAAGTTTATGGATGAGTTGATTTACCATTTAGAAATTGAAGAGAAGAAGAAGATTTAATCAAAGAATGTTGCAACCATCATAAATAATGTAGAACCGAAAATGAACATTAAGAACAACAAACCATAATTCCAAAGATTGTTAACGGAGTTCGGTAAGGTTGCCTACATCTTCGAGCCTTTGTCTTAGTGGCGGAGGATTTCTTATTAATATTAAATGCTTCAAAAATACATCAAAAGTACATCAATTAGATTACAAATTGGTTTTTTTGTGTTCTTCTCGACCTCAAGAATCCAACACAACTGACGGCATTGAAAAAGGCTGAGTGTAGCTCCCGGAAATGGCCTCCAAAGTTCGCTTCCTCAATGGATTCCTTGCATAAAAATGGCTTAAGCTTCACAACTTGGCATAATTCTACTAATCTGAACCTCCTATGGTTGTAAACAGACCTGGTTTATATAGATTTTGAGTTGGGGATCACCTCCCAACTTCCTCCCAAGATTTGGCCTCAAAAGGGCTCTAGATCCTCAAAAATGGGAAAAAAATCCCATTATAACAGGCTGGAAATCATTAAAAATTCTATTTCCAAAGTAAAAAACCCACTTTCACAAAATATATGGTGCGCCCCCCCCTTTCCTTTGGGCCCCTGGTCATGTGGCAGCACCATATGGCCACGCACTAGCCCCTTGTCCTTGTCCTCCGCCCCGACTCCCTTGCTCCTGGTTGCATGGGAAGGAATGTGTCCACACCTGGTCCAATATCACGTGCCCCTGGTCCTCTGCACCTAGTCACGTGCCTTGGTCACACGCCTTGGTTGACGGGATAGCCCTGCCGATCGGGCGCTTATCCCCTGAATCTCGCGCTCATATCAATTCAAATATATCAAACGCCATTCAGTTAAACAAGTAACAAGTATCCTGAACAATTGGCATGTGGTGTGTGGTCCATTGGTCACCCAGAAGGTCAGGGGTTCGAGTCTCGCAGAGTGCAACAAATTTTTGAACCGGCCTTCAATGGCCTCATCTGGGGTGCCACATGGTGCCCTGTGATTGGGCCACGTGTCACCCTATGATTTTCCACCATACACACAGTCACCTTGCCACGTCATTACCACCTGTCACTCGTAACCTGCCACGTGTCATGACCTGATTCCACCATGTCATTGTACGGACTTCCATGTCAGCGTTCGTACAGCCCAATCACCTGCCACATCAGCATCTGAAAAAGCCTAAAATTCCTAACACGTGTCATCGCTTGGTGTTGCCACGTGAGCATGATGATGTCATGTTGATGTCATCTACCCTGTCGTGCTGACGTACTTCTAACGTCAACAACACGTCCTCTGACTGTTGAATTTAACTTTTTTTGCATGTTTGGGAAAAAGTTCAGATCGCGATAACTTTTCCATACGGTGTCCATTTAAAAAAAACATACTGTTGGAATCGGTGCGACGGGCCCTACGCAATGGTGTTGGTTTCATCCGATTACAAGAACTTTTATTTTTAGGCCTTTCTAGATCCATTTTGGATCAGATCCGTATGTGACCAATCTATGGTCTCTTCTCCATGAAGGCCTCCTCAGGGGTCATCCTCCCCAATACGTTATGTAGACTCATGTTTTGCAAATAGACTGCAGTGTTGCATGCTTCAACCATAGAAACATGGGCAAGTCATGATCATGCAGCATAGCCTTGGCTTCCCCAACTATCGACCAATTCTTCCTCTTTGAGACTCCATTTTGTTCCGGGTTATATGGCACAATTAGCTCCCTCTTAATCCTAAAATATGCACATAACTCCTTGAAGGCACTCGAGGTATAATCGCTTCGATCGTCTTATCTGAGCACCTTGATCTTTATGCTTGGATGGTTCTCCACAAGAGCTTTGAACTCTTGGAACCGACTGAAGACCTCATCCATTGTCTTCATAAAATAGATCCAAGTCTTCCTGGAATAATCATCAATAAAGGAGACATAGTAGTTAAACCCTCCAATAGACATTGCTGACATGGGCCCACAAACATCTGAATTGATCAAGTCCAAAATCCCTTTGGACCTATTGTCACTGCTAGGAAAAATTATCTTTGTGTACTTTCCCATAACACACCCCTTGCACACACCATGTTGATCGAAACTAAACTCTAGAAGCCTAGTCATAGCCTCCTTGAGCACCTTGAGTGATCCATGATGTAAATGAGACATCCTCCTATGCCAAAGATCCCCCAAATCTTGACCACTACTACTGCTACTAACCAATGCACTAGCTGGTTCAAACTCCAACTTGTACAATTTGTCCTTCCTCATTCCCAACACTTTTCCCATGCTAGCGTTGGAGCCCTTTGGATGTATAAATACTTTTCCATCCTAGAAAGTGACCACATATCCCTTATCTTCTAAGGATGAAACATAAATCAAATTCTTAGTCAATCAAGGAATAAATAATACATCATTAATTGACAAAGGCTTACCAAACTCCCTCTGAAACCTCACGGTCCCATTGTCTGTTGGCATGTACTTGACATTATCACCGAGCACAATGCGGAAATCTACATTGTACTCTCTGAAGCTACTAAAGTACTCACGCACCCATGTCATGTGGCATGAAGCGCCATTGTCAATGTACCATATACCAATGACCATGGGGATGGATAGACATGCTAAGAGTGAAAATCCATCCTCAAATATGGTTTCAAATGCATCCATATCAGTTGTAGCATCCATCTGCTTCTTGGGTTTCCCCTTATTCTTGTTGGGACATTGGCTGGAAAAATGTTGAAGCTGATGGAAAACAAGGCATTTGACTTTGTTGGTGTCAAGCTTCTTCTTTCTGCCATGTTTTGAAGAAGTTCCCTCATCACATCTCTTCTTGTTCTTCCCCTTCCTCTTTGACGCCAAAGCAAGGTTCTCTTCATCTTTAGATTTATTTCTCTGCTCTCCATGTTAAGCCCCCTCCCAGATCTCTTCTTGAATATAATCATCGTGCGACCTCTCCCAAGTGGACATGTTCTCATGGCCCACTATACACTTGAAAAACACATCCCATTTTTTTCCAAACCCATTCAAGGAAATGTGTACCAACTCTTCTTATGGGATAATATATCCCAGTGTTGCTAGCTCATCCCTGACTTGGGTGAGCCTAGTGAAGTAGGATGTAACACCTTCACCTCTGTCCATCTTGGTGTCATGCAACTTGTCCCTGAGAGCCATCTTTCGGTTCTAGTTTTCACTTTGATACAGCTTGGTCAGCGCATCCCACATTTCTTTTCTTGGTTTCTCCTCAGCTAGATGTGGAATAATATGGTCCTTGACACCCTCCAAAAAAATCCTTTGTGCCATAACTTCTTTCACCTCATGGAGGTCCAAGGAAATTGGATCATGGACTGGTACAAGGACTGTTGTACTGAAAAAATCCCACAACTTGTTCTCCTTGAGCACAACTATAATTCCGACCTTTCATTGAAGATAGTTTGAGGCCCCCTCGATCCTATCTTCATAGCTCATGTTGGTAGCCATGGAAAATTTAGTTTTGTATTGTTGGAACCTTCAAGAAACTTCAGAACCTAAGACTTGAACCTATGACATGTGTGCAACACTCAATACTTCTTCATAGGAAGGGATGATTTTAAGGATGGAAATTTATATTAAAATGTAGAAACATGGGCTAATCTTACTAGTCCTTAATATGCAAAATGTAAAATGTTTGGCGATAGTTTTGTAAAAATATTCAAATTTGTAAGGATTTTATATACTTTCTGTAAAATTTTGGCAATTTTTAAGGTAAAATAATTTTATAATATGGAATTTGGGTGAATTGTTTTTAGAAAAAATGTAAATTGGCGAATCTTTTTTTGGGAAAAACCATGGAAAATTAGCCCATTTGCGAAATTTAGCTCCTAAAATCATATATGCTCATAGGCAGAGCTCTGAGACCATGTTAATTTTATGATACCCCAAAAAATATTAAACAACCTATAGTTTTTCAACCCAAAAATTATTACAAACATAAATATTTATGAATTATGCTAATTTAACACAACTAGGTATTTAACTCATGCATGCACAACAAAAAATAAAACCAATCACACACATACACAATAGATTACCCTGGAAACCCCAGTGTGGGGAAAAGCAACACATGAGGGGATTTTATTGAGGCTTCAGAGGAAATATTACAACAAGTTCAAATCAGAGATTTCTTACAGTAAATTTTTGGGCACTGTTTTACTCTCCATAGGCATTGTACGACCCAACTATCTTAGCACTCTTTTCTATAGTTGTACAACCACTGGTATGACCTGTTGTTGACTGAAAATACAACTAGAACTCAACCATGTTCTCTGCTGGACTATATGCCTGAGTCTGGCCTGTCCTGGATGAGGTCATACAACCCTAACTTGCCCTTCTTCACCAATGTAAGACTTGGCCTGAGTAAGGCCTGATGTTGGATGCCTGGTACGACCTGTTGATGGCCTCTTTCCTATTTCTTGTAGCACTAGACTCTCCCTCCTGAATTGTTTTTTTCCCTAGCACAGTTCGCCCTCATTTCCTCAACCTCAAGCACCTTCTTACTCTTCTAAAAAATGAGTGAATGAATGTGCCCAACACCCTCAACCTTCTCTTTATCTTTCCTTTCAACTCCTTCTTGTCTTGATATGTGTGCCCAACTTAGCCTCAATGGTCCAGATTAAGGCACCCCTCTTGCCTAGACCACACACATCACTAAGCAGTGTGCCCCTCTTCCCGGGCCCCACACAACACTCAAAACATAAATTTCTGAAGTGACTTTAGAACTAGGTCCAAAAGTCAATGAAAAATCATAATATTGATTTTCCATCCTTTCCTAAGTATGGATTAGGCCAAAGATAAATTTGTTGTCATGAGTTATGCTTATTGTCCTTTGCATGCCTTGAACACTAGGCAAATGCATGGACACTTTCTGGTGCTACAAATTTAACAACCACCTAGGAAAAAATTGTCACTAATTCTCTTTTGTAATTCACTTAGGATAAAGTGAAATATCTTATGTTTTTTAGTAACTAATTCTCTTTTGTAACTATACATCTCAAGATCAAATTAGGTTTTGGAGATTAGGGTTTTGGTAGATTAGGGTTTCAGAAAAGCATAAATAAGACAAGATAGAGAGAACATTATCACAATTGAACAATTGAGTAGGTTGAATGACTAGATGAGAGAAAACAATGCACAACAAGAAGAGGATCAACTTGCATCTTTTCAACAGATTGAAGAGACAACCATATAACATATTTGTAAAGTTATATAGATCTGTATAGAAAATCTACACATTTGTATTAAATTCATATAACGACCGTACAATGAGTTGTACAAGCCGTACAACCAGTGTCCTCCCTTTTTGTGTAGGTTGTACTTTCTCTACAGGATACACAACTTAGTTTAGGGTGATTTTGATAACTGTGCAACTGATAGTTTTTAGCAGATCGTGGAGGTTTCCTTTCAAGCTTTGATCAAAGGAATGAAACACTAATTTGAAGGAGAAATCCATGTGTATGTGTTTTATTATTCTGCTATTTACTTTTTTAACTATTATGTGATTGATGTTATGGTCTTAAATTATTTTTTGGGTTAATTAAATTCAACAATTTATATCATAAGGACAATAGTCATCTATGTTGGAAAATTTGTGGCCCCACCTCCCCTCTTAGGGATGTTTTCATTCCAATGATGTCCCCTTTCTTGACCTATATCCCGAGATCTCTTAATGCTCATGTCAAGGTGATACCATTCCTTTTGACAACTTCAACACTCACATTGAGAATCTACATGTGTCAACCCATGAAAATATGACATAGGCCCTTTGCCTCCATGAGAGAGACCCAATTTACATTGGTAGTTAGTGGAAAATTAGATGTTGGATATGACTTCATCACGATCTATGGGAGACACCTTCACCACTTGGTGAATTTCATGATCCTATCATTCTCCACAAATTTTCACACTCGTCAAAGTTCGACATGTACACTTGTTTTAATCATAGTGGTGGTGCTAGTGTTGTGGGTTATATCTTGGTGAATTGAGCTTTGATACCTTTTATTCATGGTCACTATATCCCCTCTACTCCCCACCTTAGGGATTATGCTTTTGTTTGAGATAGATGACCTTGTCTCACTATTCGTTCCTCCAAGGAATTGCCTCCTTGGGAATTTTGGGATGTATATGAGGCTAGTTCTTAGAGGCCATTTCACTTCATCGGTGCATTAGCATCTCTATAGAGTCTCACTCCTCCTAGGTTTTCCTTGGATGTCACTAGTCATCTCCTTCTCACAAAAGGAAAGATTAATAGTGGAGTGAGGGGAAACATATATCAGATTCACATTCAGAGCACTTGGTTCTCCCCTCCTCAAAATCTTCGCCCCAAGATGACCTTTTATTATGAGTATTTCATACCATTGCAAGATAGTGTCATTGTTTATCCTAACTTCATTTAGTTCCATTGGGTTCATGGTCTCAAGATCATGCTCGACCATTTTACGATTTTTCTTTTACCATCGACAAGTTGAGATGGGCCATTGCATCCTAAGGTCTCAAGGGATTTGTTAGCTATGCCATCTCTAAGAAATTGAGTTTGGCGAACACTTTGTCTTCATATGTTCCATACAATTTGAGATTCAGGGGAAGTTTTGCTACTTGTTTCAAGGCTTGACAAATTCCCTTCTAACTTTCTTTTGCTACTTTGACCAGAGATTCTTAGCTTATATTTCCAAGAGGAGAATATCCACATATGTGAGAATTTGTTAGGTCTCTCCAATCCTAATATTATTAAGTTCATTACCTCGTTTTTCCTGCCTATCTCAACATCTATAGGTGCTAAGTGCAATGCATATTCCCTAGCCTTAGAATCAAAAGATTACAAATCTATGAAACAAAAAACTTCCTCTTACTTGGTTAGAAGAAATGCCACCTCTACCAACCCTCATAATTGGATCCCCTCATATGAAGTCTTAATCCCTCATATGAAGTTTTAATCCCTAAGTCAAATTGAAATTGAAAAACCATAATTCCATCATGATATTCTTTCCCTCAACACTAAAAGTTAAAAAAAAAGAAAGTGATTTCACTCTAGAGCTCCTCCCAATATCACTAAACCAAACCCCCTCTACCATAGAGAGTAGATACTCTCTAGAAGACATCATAAAGATTTACATTAACTCCTCGATTGTGAAGATAATAACAAAGATACCTCTTATCCTTCCTCTATCTCTACTTTTATATCCAATTTGATGACCTAAAGCTTTGCACCTCTTGAAGTTTTTCGTTTTTTAAAATCTAAGCAATACTCCGTTTTTATTGTTATTGATATCCTTTTTATTATACTCATAATTTAACTTTTAAAAGTGTATACGTTTTTCTATAGTCCATTGTTCATCGATTATACTCTTATTAGCATGTTCTTTGATAATTTGTGATTTGTAATAAAATTATATTAGTTGGATTTCCTTATATATTTGTGATCGAAATAAAAAGCTGTTAGACATTACATGAGCACTAGGCATAGTGGATATGAAAGTAAATAACTAAAATTAAAACATAATTATAATCATAATTTCTTTTTCTCTTTTCATTGAAATTGGGAAATTTTTAATTAAGTAAAAGTCTACTCAAAGAATAGCAACAATACAATCAAAGTCCAAAACCTTCAAAGTGAGAAAAGATTTTACCAGATCTTAGGCCCAAGCTCAATCAAAGTCCAAAACCTCCAAAGTGGAGAAAAGATTTTACCAGATCTTAGGCCCAAGCTGCTCTGGGCTTTAAGAAAGGATTTTACTATAGAGAAATGAAAGACTATGAACGAAAAAATGCAGGCAGGATAATTCCTGTAGTAAACACCTAAGCAGGGCAGGGTGAGCTTGAATGTCTTCTAGCTGAATTCGGAGGGCATTCGCTTCATCGTGCAAAGTATGGAAAGATTGCTTATGTTGAATGGAGAGCTCCAAGACTCCCGGAACGTGGTCAAGAGATGACATTTTCTTAAAGTTGTAGTTTAAATGTTATACTAAATGATTTTTTAGGCGATATTTTTCAGAAATATTTGTCAAAAATTGAGAAATTGTTAGATCCACAGATTTGAGTTAATTTTTCTGTATAATCCGAGTATCTCTTAGTAAAACAGTTAGACAACGTCATTCTTGAATGGATAGCCTTAGAGATCTTCTAATTCCTGTTCTATTTGAACCAGAGCCCTTGAAAGCCATGCCAGGAGAGCTGGTGGAACAATACCAACAACAACAGAGACCTTACTTTTTCTAACCAATTTTATCTAAAATTTGATAAAAAATATTCAAAAAAATTGTTGGAATTGAAAATATCAGTTATTGAGATTGCATAATCCAAATGTAATAGGGTTTTAGTGTTAAATTCATTTATACATTCAAAAACAATTTAACAATAAAAAATTGCAATTTCACCAAAAATTATATGACAGGATTCCAATGATAATTATCTAAAAAAATGAAATGTTTAAACTTCTTCCTTTTACAGATACTTTATATTACTTGATATGACTTTGTAAAATAATGATAATACCGAACATGGATATAGTGTCCTTAAGTAAGTTGTCATCTTCAATCCATTTTTTCATATTATTTTAGCCTGCGATAACAATAACATTATTTACTAACATATTTGGAACTTAAAAACGATGAAATTTATGATTTAATAGACATTACAAATATCAAATCAAGCATTTTCATTCATTCAATAAGATATCAAATATGCTAGGAATAAAGAAGTTGTATGAAATATAAAGAGATAAATTAACTTATTTTAATTTTAAAAAATCGAAATTTATAAAGAATTAAAGTTTTTGAAAATTTAACATATTAATATTTTGTAAATATGATTTATATATATATATAAAAAATTATTTAAAAAAATAAAAAAATAAATTTTAGATAATTAAAATTTTAAAAATATTTTGTTTAACATAAACAAATATATTTGTATTATAAAAGTGTCGTACCTGCATTGTTTAACATACAATACATATAAGATAATTGTCTTTCAAAATTAAATTGTCTTAAGCAAGTTCAAAACTTAAGCATGAGAATCTATGTTTATATGTTTTTTCTTAAAAGGATACTTTTGATTTCTACTGAACTAAGATATCTTAACATAGGCATTTAATAATAAACAAACTTTAAAAACCATGATACTTTACTACTGCATCTTTGGTTAGCCTTTTGTTTCATCCTGCTTCAGTTCAATGTTCACTGAGTTATGTTCCACAAGTTCCATTTTCACATCTGTCAACTGTTGTTGCATTGTCTCATCGTCTTTGATGCCTGAAGAACCTATAGATAGTTGAGCCATGGAGAATGCCATATTATGAATGCTAGCTATATTAGAAACCATTTGCTTGAGGGTGGCACATTTAGCTTGTAACTCCAATTTGTTGTTGCACAATTTCCATTAGTAAAGCAATTTCACCACTTCTATTTCTCTCCTAGGTTTGCACTTGGTCAGCAACAAAGGATATTGCTACTTTGTTCCTTGATATGTACACTTCCCAACAACTAAGAACCCATTTAATTTCTGCCAACTCACAAATTGGATAGCGACACACATGTATATGATTCATTGGCGTTTCTGAGCTCAAATCCAAAATCTAATCAGGCTTGCTTCCTTCCACTTCCCAATTTAACAAACTATCACCTATTGCGAGCTCAATGTAACCAAATGTAGAGAAGTACACTTACCCAAAGTCGTTGATACCACAAGTTGTGCACCATGAAAGACTCAACCCCACAAACTATAAGAAGCAGAGTTGTTAGACTACCACCTTATCCATGAATTCTATCTAGGAAGGCTCGATTCTGAAGTAGAATTCTGTCTATTGTATGACTGACCCCAACACCATTGCATGCACAACACTCTCCCAAACTCACATAATTGCCCTAATTAGAGACGTGGACTATCCAAAACCACAAGGAGTTTCTCTTTAGAAGAATAACTAGTGGAAGCTCCGAGCTAGGAAAATTCCCAAATTGCATTTGAAGGACAAACCTCTGAAGTACAAGAAACATCAATTCACCACACACCATGACCATGATCCCACCTGCTTTGAGAATTATGAGATGAGGTGGATGATTAATTGACCACATTGAATGCAACATGTGCGAATGAGCTTCGGCACATACACCCATCACTTGAGCTCGATGTATTTTCACACGACATTTGAAGTGCCATGTGTTTGACATGCATGAACTAATCCTTAACAAACTACCTTGTGATTAGAGGGGGCGATTAACATAATACCTCATTTTTCAACTTTTAAACTATTTTTTACCATGTGATTAAGGGTTTGGGAACCTTGATAATCCATTTTTCTCTCTAAAGGAGTCACACTCAAGTTTACTTACTTCACTAACCAATTTGTCAGCTCACTAGTTCTATGTTCTGAGCACATGAAAGAACTCTACCTCCTCAAACCTTACCACTTTTTTGTGAATTCTATGGAATATTCTTGACAAAGCATTGTTATTTTTGTTAGAGTTTTTGCACATAGATTTGATGTCCAATTTTGAGTTTGCCATGACAATTAGTCTCCTATATTGTTTTTCATTAACAGACCCCAAACCTTAAAACAAAGCAAGAGCTTTGGCTTGACTATTTTAAGCCCTTCTCAATCACCATGCAAAGGAGTTTTTCTCATTTTCTTTGGGATCGGGAATGATCTCTCTCGTTGAGTTAAAACATTTAGATTTGAAAAGTTTTTGAAAATGTCAAAACATGAAAACAAATCATTTAAATAAGAAAAAATAAAAGTGAAAATTTTAGATAGTTAAAATCTTTAAAAATATTAAAACATTTAAATCTGAAAATTCTTTAAAAATGTTATAATATTGAAATTTGTATTTAAAATATTTTTATTTTTTTAAAGTTTAATAAATTTAATTTAAAATAAATTTAAATTACACTGATTATATTTGTACCTATAATTAATAGTTTTTTTAATAATTAATTTGTAATTTCTTTCTCACTTTGGCCGGCCTTCTCCTTTTCATGATGGATTTTTCTTTATACTAATTTTTTTATAAAAATACTAATTAAAAATTATTTTTTTTAATAATTAATTTCAAAATAATGATTGAAAATTTCAATTTTGATATCCACACTTTCTTTCTAGTTACACACATAGAGCACTAAACATCTCCCTCTATATTAACTACAAGTTACATAAAACACCTCTTCCCACATTTATTCATCATTTTGGTTTGAATTTCATCACATAGCATGAATAAAACATATTTTTCATATTTTTGTGATAAGAGAATAAGTGATATTGAATTTATAAGAAATCAAATTAATAAAAATATTGATATTGAATTTATAAGAAATCAAATTAATAAAAATAAAAATATTTTTATTAATTTGATTTTGTTAAAATTGATTTAAAAAAAAAAAAACTTTAATTATGTGTCTTTCAAAATTATCTTTATTTATGATTTAAAAAATGACGGGATACAATTACAACAATACTTAGTGGCTTGGAATAACTTATTGCTATTATAACAATTTTTAATAGCTTGGCATCGATAAATGCGATAACAACATTGTTTAGAGTATATATAAACATTCCTTAAGTAAGGGCTTGGATATGAATTCAATATGTTGTAAGTTTTAAACTTGTGAAGTAAAGCAATGTATATAGATTCTTAAGCAATACAGAAATTAATTAATGGCTCATACACAGAGTACACAGAGATGTTATACCGGAAACTCTCAATCGGGAAAACCTTTCTTATTTTCATTATATAAAATTTCACCATTCACCATACAATATATACAATGTTTTTAGGTATTCTGTAGATACCAAAACCCTAATCCCTTAATCCGGGATTAATTTACAAATCCGCTAAAAATAGCAAAAAACCGCCAAAAAAAAAAATTTGGGGCGCTGCCCCGAACCCCGTCAACCTCGGGCTACCGCCCGTTGCCGAATGCTGCGCTATACCAAGGGGCATACCTGCCCCCTGGGACCCCCCTAGGAAAGCGCCCGACGCACACGACAGAACTCTAGGTGAAGGGATTGTCAGACGCAGTGGTCGTCTCTAACGCGCCCACACACATGCAAAGAATATAACACATACCCAACATATGTTCCTTTCCAAATTTCATATCCAAAATTTTGCAATGTTGAATGCTGCCTCTACTACGTCTATGTTGTATGGACTTTGCACATGCATTTTGAAATTTTTGTAACAGCCATTTGACATGGGACTTTGAAATTTTGTAACAGCAATCTGACATGTCCGGGACCTTGAAATTTTGTAACAGCAATTTGACATGTTTGGGACTTTGAAATTTTGTAACAGCAATCTGACATGTCCGGAACCTTGAAATTTTGTAACAGCAATTTGACATGTTTGGGACTTCGTGAAATCTTGACGTTTCACTCTTCACATTACTACATTACATTTCTTTTCATTCCATTTAACGTTAAGCTTCAGGGAAAATAAAAGATATTGAGGGTTTCCTTCTTTCATTGATTTAATCAAATACACGCCTCATTTTGGATACAAGTGCATCTTCCATAAGGAAGAATACATGGCTTAAAAAAACATAATCATTCCTCACATTTTATTAGGAATTTGAGTATATATATATATACAACTGGAGAACCAAATCAGTGTCTTTGATAGCACAACTTTGTATTAATCTATTAGCATTTCTACAACTAATTACATATACATCCTCTGCATATTCAGCAGTCACATTTAATCCTCTATTCTGTAAGAGAGAATCTTCAAACTCTTGAGAACAAGAACCAGTCACAGCATTGCAGCGAGAGGCTGCCAGCTCTATACACCCTTATCAGCTTCCTAATATCTAGTCACTATGCAAACAAGTCATAATGCAGCACACTAAAGGTATTAATCTGCCCAAAGAATTCAAATACTCTATCAACATCCATCTCTTACAATGGAAGATTTAGAGTAATGAAAGAGGGCAAACAAGAAGATCAGGCTGTGGGGTTGTTTACAAAACCACAAACAAATATGACAGACAACTAAAATAAGTCCAAACACAAGATATGGACCAATCAGTATACGTAAAAGTTAAAACAGTCAGCTTTTTTTTAGATCTTATACATCACCACAAAACAAGGAAGCACCGCCTTAGGATTAAACACAAACAACTCATCCAGATTAGAGTAGATTCCTGTCTGACCAGCTAATGAATCATATCCACCATTTAGACACTCGTCTGGGTCTTGGGACTTGTTAACCCGCCCAGCAATAACTCTGCAAACTAGCATTGCTCTCTTCTCCTTTGATTCATCCTCCTCTGATACCTCAATGGAATCATGGGCTTTTCCACTGCTTGCTGTTGTGTAAATTCCTTTCCCATTCTCAACTTTTGAGGAAAATCCATGTCGGATAATATTGCAGACGTTGCAGGATGGAAAATTACATAGGTTAGTTAATCCATCCATGCCAAGTGAACAAGTGAATGTGATGGAGTGGAAACGAAGTAGTTCGTTGCCATCTGCTATGCACCTTGGGTGCTTCTTGGCTGACTTGTTGGCTTTAGCCTTTACCATGTCTCTGTAATCTTCGAATTTGTTGATGGTCCTCTGGCTATTGTGGATTTTCAGAACCCTCTCTATCTTGCAAGGTGTCTCCTTTTTTAACCAGCTGGTTTGGAAGATTATATCTACAATGTTCCTTGCTGAGTCATCTTGTGCCAACTCGGATACTGCACAAGTATTAAACCAATACATGAAATAGATTTAGTTAGAATCTTTGAACTTGTTTCAAGTTCAAATAGGTCTCCAATACGAGTTTCTCTGACTGACAGAAATATGAATTCTGTATTAACTAAACATATGTTGCTTGTAATGCTATCTCCTTCTACAAAGTTAAATCTGTGTCCATAATGAATCAATCAGAGCTGCAAATGATAAGATTGAAACTCCATTCTTAATCATTACAATATATAGGCCAACTTCTACTTGATCAGTGACAAATTAACTGAGAAAAAAGTATACAATCTAATCAGACATTAATGTCATAGTTGTCCAAAATGGAAAATGAAAAGTCTTAAAATTTCTGGTTGGAAAACAAGGTGTAAGACCTAAAAGAATAGGGACACTTCAGCTTCTCAGGTCAATACTACAAAATATATTAACAGGAGAAGAAAAAATAATGCTCTAGTTCACATGAATGCATCTTCTAATTAGTAATTTGGGCAACACACTAGGCTATCAATGAGGAACTTGTTTGGATGATGAAAAATATAAATTATATTACAACTGCAAAAGATGAGATAACCTCTAAGTCTAGATGATTCAATTTTGAGCTGGCTAAGTTCAAGACTCAAATGTAAATCCATGCTTATTAGGCACCCATGTCATTACAGTGGCTTGGAAGGTCTGCAAGATGCATGGATCCTACAATTAGACAAACAGAAAAGCTCCTTTTCTGTATTGTAACAGTTTATTATGAAAAATAATTAGTCTGCATTCAAGCTTCTGTCCTGCATCTAAAAATATACCGGAAAACAGAAACTAACACTGGGTCTCTCGACAAGAGCAGCATATATTTAACCAATCAAAATAATCTTGTACTCTTTTAGCTGTTTTGGCATGCTCTCCCATGGTTTGAGTGAATAATTTTCTAGTCTACTTTTAATTTAGTATTGAATTTAACTGGAAACGTATTAACCACTCCTTCTTGACCATTTTAAGCTGGTTGTACTTTTACATTGCCATTAACCTATTTTGGTCAGTCCTGGACATTAATATAATTTATTTCTTTCTTTCTTTCTCTCAAACTTTCCTGCAACAAATCTTATTGCCTCAAATAATGTACTAAAATTTTAATTTGCAACATACAAGACCTGGAACATTTCCAGGGCGTTAAACATCAATTCCAATCTATATGTTTGGAAAGGACCAATAAGCTGTTAAGTTTAGTAGTAGTTCATGGCCTGACTGATCTGATGCACTGCAATTGATTTATCTTAATATAACAGAACGGGAAAGATGAGTAGTTTTAAATATAGTCACACTGTCAAGACTTGGCAAGGGATCATGCCACTGGTGGGACAGGATACTACAGAACAAACTAGTACATGTACATGAGCTCACAAGTAAGCTAACCACAAGGGAAAAGAGATCCACTTAACACACAGAACCATCAAGTGATGTTAATATTAGAGGGAGGGAGGACCTCTCAAGCAACAGTGGGAACACACGTGCCTAATAAGCAAGGAGTTTAGTTTCAGCACTGAACTTCACCAGCTCAAAATCAAAATCAAATTAAAAAGAGAAAGAGAAAGAGGATGCCAAAACATTAACATTCAATTTGTAACTCAAAGCTTGCTTCTGGATCGGATCATATTGTTCAGAAAAACGAAAAGATAAGTTTTATTCACCGGCTCAAAATCAAATTAAAAAAAGGAGGAGAAAGAAAGAGGGGATGCCAAAACATTAACATACAATTTGTAACTCAAAGCTTGCTTCTGGATCGGATCATATTGTGTCAGAAAAAAGAAAAATAAGTTTTATTCAGTATCTACTAATTACCTGCATGCTTGCTTCTGGATCGGATCATATTGTGTCAGAAAAAAAAAAAAGATAAGTTTTATTCAGTATGTACTAATTACCTGCATGCTTCGTGGCCTGATGCTGCTCAAGGGCCTCACACTTGGAGCAAATCTCCCCACATATTGGACACGCATAAATTGTAGTTCTTAGAGAGGCATCCCTTGACATGGCCTCAAAGGGGTCTACTATAACATGGCATTCATAACATCCCGAGAATTTCCTCAGATGAACCCCTCTGAAAGACCCCTGCGCCTCATGAATTGTGAACTGTGGTTTTGGTGAAGCCAGGGATCTAGTGCTCGAACCCATCGAAACCCGGCTGTGATCAGATACCACAATCTCCTGAGATGACCTTGAAGAATTCTCCGGGGAGGTTTCTGGTCTGTGCATAACTCGTGTGTTCCCATGAACAATATCCCTGAGACTATAGAAAGAACCTGAGCATCCTATATTGTGATAGCACTTCTTGAGTGACTGTTTTGCTTCTTTTTTGGGGTCATGGACCTCATTAGTATCCAACTTACATGTAAGAAACTTCTTGATTGAGGACCATGAGGACACCTTGTGTTCTGATGCCCTTTTCTTGGTGGCAGTAATGGCAGTTGCAAACAAACAACCTAGAAGCTGAAGGATAAGGACTCCCAAGGCTAAGAAACCTTTAAGGAATATTTTTGCCTGGGCCATTGATGTTACACTCAATGAATCGCTAGATCTTTACTATGAGGACTCATATTCTAGTTTATCTGAAGAAAAAATCCATGACTTCCAGTTCAACAAAAGAGAACTTTGATGAATCCTTCGAATGGGCTTGATGATGTCCAAGTAAAATCTAAAATGCCCAATGCTATGTAGCTAAATATATAATAGCCCAACTACAGGACACCTAACATCTAATAGGCCTCAACAATCCTGTTCACTCCGTCAAATTTAACAACCAAAATTCTAAGTAATCATACTCAACTTTCATTTACACAACCAGTTCTTGATCGATATTTATCACCCAAAATTTGCAACCTGTTAAACTAAATCCAATCTCCCAGTTGCAGAAAACTCAATCTCCAATACTACATTCAAATTTCCTATCAAAGCCAACACCCAATTAATGCAACGCTGCAATCAATCAAGATATATTCACAATCTAAGTAAACTTCAATAGCTCAAAATCTCCTAGCAATCAGTCTAAATCCAGTTACCCAGTTGCAGAAAACTCAATCTCTAACACCAGGCACTCAAATTTCTTATCAAAGCCAACAGCCCATGAACCCAATGCCTGATATAGGGCATTCAAGACATATTCGGAATCTAAGAAAAATTCAAATTAAATCCACTCACCTAATTGCAGAAAACTCGATCTCTGACACTAGAAACTCATATTTCCTATCAAAGCCAACAGCCCATGAACATAACGCCTGATATAGGGCAATCAAGATACATTCTCAATCTAAGTAAACTGCAATAGCCCTCGTGAGTACACCCGATGCCTGATGCAAGGCAATCAAAGCCTCAAAACGCCCCCATAATCTATGAAAAAGCCTCCTAATCTTCACTGAAATCCAATAATCCACTGAGAGAAAATTACTATCTAATGGGCAATCCAAATTCCTTAAAATCTAAGAAAAAATTATCACCCCAGTTCAGAGACAATTCAAAGTACTGGTGAAAGCGCAATGCTCAGTAATGAAAAAGCCAAGTCTCCTCCTGATTCTGATATAAAGCTGATACCCCAATTGCAGTTAACCATCATTTAATAGCCTGAAAACCAGCTCTTCAACTCCTCAATCTATCTACCATGCTAATCAGTTATGACCCACAAACGGAATCAGAGGGACCTAGTACCATGCCAGAGCATTTAAAAAATGAAAAAGAAAGTCAAAGGGATTGCAGTAAGACTTGCTCTTTCCTGCCATGTGAACTGTACTGCACTTCATCATCTATTAAGACTTTACATTGAAAAGCATATCAGACAAGAATGGGAACAAAATAGCATCAAACCCATCCGGATATTAAAATGTGAGATTTGTCGGCCACAGATATTATTATTGCCACTAGTAGTAGAAATGCAGAGTTGAGCGGTGGTTTGTGCAGAGATAAAGTAAGTGGTGGATGGTATATCAGTTGGTTTCACCTGTGGGGTCTCATGGCATGGAGGGAGTAAGTGAAGGAGATGGAGGCAATCATGGATTAGGCAAAGCACATGGTCTCAGATATACATATTTGTTACAATAATGAAGGTGATAAACAATCCTCGATCCCCACTATCCCAAACAACTAACAAACACAATGTGTAAGAATCAATTAGTTTATTTGAGAAACCATTAGTTAGTTGAAGGCCCAAACGTTTGTCGATAATTCTATCATGTTAGGCATTCACATTCTTATTATGGTTGAAAAGGCATCCATTAAAAAAATCCTTTTCATATTTTAATAATCTTCTAATTAATTTTATTATATTTTAATATATTTTTAATTAATTTTAATGAATATGTTATCTTTATTAGTCTCCCTTAAGAATTAGGATATGGTATGTAACTAATTGGTAGTAACTCCATTGCACATAGATATATAATTTTTGAACACATTTTTATTTTTATAAGTTACCTTTTACATTTCAAGTTTTAATCATCCAAGCAACCAAGGGATGATGTAGCTCCCTAACCAATTGAAATGATTGTTCTAAGAAACAATAGATTTCCAAACATCTTTTAATCTTCTTATTGATTTTTAGAAACAATCCATGTAGTTATGAATAAGTATCCAACTTTAATAAAGCACCTTCATGATCAAAGTTTCTAACTTGGCTTGAATGCACCTGCATTCTTAGCCTTGCACTACACTCTCCCCCTTGCTCCTTGAGTTGTTGTTAGTTGCAAACCTTATGCTATCCCACAATATCTTGTATGTTACCAATTTGAGATGAATAAAACTTGATAGCCAAGGTGGGTGAAATCATGCATAGTCTATAATTTGCAGGGAAAGAGTAGTGAAATTATGTGTAGCTTGCAAAGGGGTAAATACTTTTCTTTAAGATTGATATAAGACCCATACATGAGAAACAATGCTTTTGTCCACATTAAAGGAACCACAACACTTGTTTTTATTAGAGCCTCCACTAACATCAAATCTATCCATTGAGTGGAAATTAATTAGAAAGAAAAGGGGGGAAACTAGGGAAACATGTTGATGTTCAAGATCCTCCACCAAAAGAAGTGGAAGTAGAAAGCATATCTTTAAAAATTGTAAAACGATTAAGTCAAGTTCATGGAATTCATTAATCCTAGATTGTAATTAGTTGTTCCAAGTTAAATAAGAGTATATAAATGCATATCAAACCCTACCTTTGAGTTTGTAGGACTCATACTCAATAAAAGGTAAATGCTCGTGTAAATGTTTATATGTACAATTCACTTTCTAGAAAAATGATTCATTATGTTTTTAATTACCAAATAAAAAATATATAAGACTCAAGTGCTTGAAAGAAGTAGGTTATGCAAATGAATTTATATTTCTTTCAATAATCAATATTTCACAAGACTTAACTTCATGGTGTGGTTTATTTCCACTTTTACAAAAATGACCCAAATCCTAGTTAGAATGGTCAAATGGTGCCTTCGTTCGATGGTAACTTAGTGGGAGTGTTTCAAATACTTTGCCAAGGTTCAAATCCTCAAAGACATGTTTCATCTTATGTGAGTTTCCTTATGTGTGCAAGTATGCTTCCATGTAAATGGGACTAGGTGCAATTCCTAGAAAAAATTGCAAGAGTAATTCCCAATCGTAACACTTTAACCAAGGGGTAACTTTGAGAGTTATAAAATCAATGACATTTCATTGCAATATCCTCATATAAGGAAAATGTGTGCTTAGCAAATAAAAAATATACAAGAGTGAAGTGTGTCTAAGAAGTAGGTTATGCAGAGGAAGCTATATTTCTCTCAATAATCAATATTCATGAGACTTAACTTTATGGTGTGGTTTATTTTCACTTTTACATAAATTACCCAAATCCTAGTTAGAGTGGTCGATGGTGTCTTCATTCGATGGTAATTTATTGGGAGTGTTTCAAATCCTTCACCAAGATTCAAATCCTCAAAGACATGTTTCATCTTATGTGAGTTTTCCCATGTGTGCAAGTAGGCTTCCATGTAAATGGGACTAGTTGCAATTCCTAGAAAAGATTGGGAGAGTAGGTTCCCTTGTAACACTTTAACCAAGTAGTGACTTTGAGGGTTATAAAATTAATGATATTTCATTGCAATATCCTCATATAAGGAAAAATGCATCTTACCTCTAAATTAATTAGAAGTATTGTCAAAAAGAAAAAGAAAAAAGAAAAAGTAATAGTCAAAGTGAGATATTGTGAAAAAGGAAAAAAATCAATGAAAGTAACATTGAAACTTTTAGGATATGTCTTTTCAAGAACTACATTTTCTATCCCTTTCTTATTCCACTATGTATAGGAAAAAAACATTTTTCTATCCCATTCTTATTCTACTTTGTTTAGCGAAAAAACAAATATCACTGAATGTGAAAAAAAGTTATATAAATACTTACAATTATAAATATTTATCAATGAAAATAAAATCTATATAAGAAAACAAAACTTTGACCACATTTTTTCCAAATTACCATACAACCATATAAAGATCTAATAACAAACATAATATCATTAAAACTATAATTACATATTAGAAAATACCTATCCTGACCTATTAATAAAACATCATCATATCCCAAAGATAATGAAATTATCAAAACACTTTTCATGTCCCACCCCTTAGGGTAATTGGTCAAACTATCCATATCTGAATCATGACAATGTGCACGAATATAAGGGAATCATGACAATGTCCACCGACCCCAAAGACACTTTTGCCTTCTTCTTCTGGATGTTTCCTAAAGGAAGGACCACCTGCTTTCATGGAAGGAATTGAAGGTACAAATCAAGTGGAGGGAAACACTCCAAGACTACCTTTATTGGAGGGAACCACAACTAGAAAACCCAATTTTATTAAATTACTGGAGGGAACCACAATTAGAAAACTCAATTTTAGTTTTTTAATGTAATCATAATGTTTGCCTCATGCCTTTCATCATTTCTTTGATGTGATAATGCACCAATAACGTGTAGCAGATAGGAGATTCTCCGCGGAAGAGAAGCGAATAAAATCCTCCAAAAATTAAACTTGAATTAGTTGCCATAAAATCCTACCCGTCAACACAACCAATCATAAAGAAATATTGAAACGGTTAAGAAGTCTAACTTATTCTAACGGGAAAGGTATTTTTTTCCCATGATATTATTCAAACAGATATTATTCCACTAAAAGAATTTAAAAAAATATTAATCTAGGAGATCCTTTACATTTAGTACAAGGATCTTAGTAGTAATTTTTATCTATGATTTAAAATTTGTATTAAAACCCATTAAATATTCAAATGGGTAGAAAAGTTTAAATGAATATTTCGAAGATTGCATTTTCTATTTTTTTTTCTCTTTTTCTTTTTAAATTTATTTTGATTTAATCATTGTTAGAAATTTTTTAATGAAAAAATATTCATATTTCATTAATAAAAACAAAATTACATTTATCATATAGTATATGTTTTGATTTCATTAAGAGAATTTCATTATTACTATGTTAGGGAATTTTCCAGGAATTGTGAATCACAATCAAATCCTTAAACATAAATATCTTGTACAAGCCAACTCAAAAATAATAATCTCACAATACAATTCCAAAAAATCCACATACCAAACTCATTAAGTTTATATTATAGATTCACAATTAAACCTAACTATTCAACCAAAATTCAAGGCTTACAAGTAAGCTTCAACATCATATTATATATCAACCTTCGGGTGTAGAACAATCGGTGATGGAATGTATGGTTAAGTCACTTCGTTATGTGAAGTCACTAGTTTGAAATCCTCGAATTACCTTGTATGCCACGTGAGGGGTCGTGTTGGCATGCCTGGAGGTTTTAGTGGTAGCGGTCGAAAAACTCGACCTTCTGTCACGCGAGTACGAGCCCTGCTAGTTGCCAATTCTACCAGAAAAAAAAAAAATCACATTATACATCAACATATATCCACAAATAAGGGCATCTTTTTATTAAAAAGTTCACATCAATGTACATCGAAAAGGACCACCATAAAGAAATAAAAAAAGGGGTATGATCATATTCAGAGGACAAGCCCTCTATAGATTCCTAGATGTGCCATTGACCTATATCCAACATAAGACTAGCCTTGGACAATGCATCCACCAAAGAATTCCTTTCCTTGTAAACATGGTGAAAATAAATTGGATTAAAACAAGTGATGATGTTTATCTCCTCATAAATGAGCATGAATGTGAAATTTTCAAGAGAATATAATTGCCTCATCCAATTTATCACCAAAAGAAGGTCACCAAATATTTGAATTTTGGTGACACCTTTTTATGCTACAAGCTTGAAAGTCAATTCCAAAGCCATACATTCTGCAAACTTATTGGATCCTCTACCAAATCTAGTGTTGACCTTTAAAACATGTGAATCCCTCAAGTACATAACACCACCAACCTCACTAACTTGTTGATCAAATTGAGAAGCTCCATCAAAATACGCCCAAGCACCTAATGTATCCACTTCTTCCACATCAATTAGTCTTGGAGGATTCTTCTTTTTTGTTTATTTAAATCTATTGAGAATATTCAGAGATTGAGAAGCACATTGTATAGCTGGAATATACTTGACTTCAAATAAATTGGCATTTCTAATGATCCAGGTGGATATTGGTGGCCACCCACTGATTCCAACTGGCTCACATACAATTTTCATCTTGGCAGTTTATTTTCTACCTTTTTGGGTCCTAAACTTCTGAGGTCCTTTTGAGGCCCTAAACAACATTTTTTGGGCCTGCCACAATCACTCTATAAATAAAGTCAAAGTGTGATGGAAAAATGTGTAGTCCTTGGATAGAACTTTCCAACGGGCTATTGTGTGCCTAAAACGAAGACCGTATGCAAAAGTTACGACCCTGGGAAGTTGATGTACCAACCTACCCCATCAGGGCCCACATGACTTTTGGCGCTTCATCTCCTAGGGTTAGGTTTTTGGATGTCTAGGGTTTTCCTATTACTTCTTGATGTTAAAAGGGCTTGGAGGCCTCATTGTAATGTGCTCAAGAGAATGCGCATAGCCACCACATCTCTTCTCATAGATTAGCTACCACCATTCAAGCAAGATTGTTTCATTCTGCATTTTATAGTTTCAACATATTTCTTTGTTGAATAGAAGTTGAGTTTCACTGTATCTATGTGATTGTTCTATGTATATCTTTGTTAATGGTATAGATCTGTGTTTCATTTTGCTCCTCTCATAAATCTGGATCAGTGGTATCAAAGCGGTCTGCTCTTCATTTGTTTCTCTGTGCATGTCCCCAGTGAGGTCAAGGTATAAGCAGCTGGGACTTGAACTAGTTGAGACTTTGCAAGATAGGCCTTGCCAAACTCGATGACCGCCCATGGGGGAAGAAAATAAAGGCGATGGGGTAATCGATCCCTTTAAATTTTTGCTAGAGGAAGCCCTTGCACGACAAAGGAACGAGATGATGGATAATTTTGCGCAAATCCTTTGACGACTGCTAACAGGTGACACATCTTCCTCGGGCGGAGACGTCGCCCCCTATAAGGTACATATCAATTTCGATATTCCTATATTTGAAGGTCAAATATATGCAGATGTTGTAGACAAATGGTTAAACCTTCTAGAAGGGTATATTTATGTCCATAACTTTTCCAATAGAGAAAAGATTGCAT
The DNA here is from genome assembly GCA_009831015.1 of Picea engelmannii. NCBI lineage: Eukaryota > Viridiplantae > Streptophyta > Pinopsida > Pinales > Pinaceae > Picea > Picea engelmannii. Next base: position 673,108 of record ML781869.1, on the reverse strand, counting down.
TTGCGCTCCTTAAGGCCGTTCCCCATGTCAAATATTGGTGGGAGAATTTCTGTGAGAAAAAGGAAACAAAGGTATCTACATTTTTTGTAGTCATACCCACTTGGGGCTCTTTCAGGGACGCTATTAAGGAAAAATACTACCCTGTTGGAAGTTCTGATGACTTATATATAAGATGAACCACACTACGACAAGAAAGGGACCAAATAGTGCTAGATTCCACCAATGTCTTCCATATCTTGCACACCAAGTTGGGTATCAAATACTCTGAGCGACATCTGGTGCTCAAGTACCATGACGGTATGGCACATATACATCCAGAAAGAAATGGAGCTTTCAAACATCTCGTCCTTGGGCGTGGCCTATCAATATGATGTCAAAATCGAGCAGAATCGTAAACAAAAGACACAAAAGTTTGGGTCAGTGAAGCCCTCATAGCAGAAGTAGGGAAAATGCGGCCCCAACCTGTAGAACAAAGGGCAGAGAAAGGATGGACAACCTTAGGACAACCAGTCTAAAATGTAAACAGAGAAGGACAATGGGAAGACAAATAAAGACACTGGGAAGTGGTGGGAGTTCCATAAGAGCCCCTAACATAACACTGTTGAATGACACTCAAAGAAGTCATTGATGGTCGAGGTGAAATCCTCTGAATCAGTTGTGGGATTTGACTCTGAGTCAGAACTAGAAAAAGGGAGATGGATCATTGATGTAGAACCCAATGTCACCGTTGCTACCACCAAGGTCCATCTCGGTGAACCTGATGAACCAGAGGAATGTGAGCACCTCTTTCATTCACAAATGTGGGTGAACGGTACTCTATTGCACTTCATCGTTGATAGTGGTAGCTAGAAGAATCTCATCTCAGCGAAGGTCATCAAGCAGTTGGCTTTGCCGACAACACCACACCCACATCCATACACCATCGGATGGCTCTGCCAAGGGAGCGATCTCCACGTCAACCAACATTTTTGCCTTCCCTACAACATGAAGCCCTTCAAAGATGAGGTATTGCGTGATGTAACCCCCCTTGAAGTTTTTGATGTTCTTTTGGTCCAACCTTATTTATAGAAATGTCATGCTGTATATGTGTCTAGGCCTCATAGTGTTATTATTACTTTGGACATGAAATTGTACAGGATACCCAATGTAGTCCCACCTATTGTCGTTTCCTTGATCCCTTCTAAGAAATGCAGGAAGGTCATTTCTCAGACTGAAAAGGTTGTCTTCTTCATGATTCATTCTCAAAGTGAGCGGAAGGTTTCAATCACATCCATGGCCTCCATGACAGGTCTCTCCATGCAGGAAAATAAAGTGGATAAGGTCGTGGAAGAATACAAAGACATCTTGTCCTCACCCACTTAGGTACCTCTACACTGTTAGGTTAAGCACTCAATTGATATGACCCCCCAACGCACCACTACCCAATGGGCCAATCGATCGCCACTCTCTTTTAGAAAATGAGGAAATCAAGTACCAGATCCAGAAGTTACTTGAAAAGAGGCATATCCAACCAAGCTCATCACCTTGTGGAATCCCAATCATGGTTGTGTAGAATAAATACGGGACCTGGAAACTCTGCATTAATTATCGGGCTCTAAATAAAATCACAGTCAGGAATTGGTACCCAATTCCTCGAATTGACGATCTCCTTGACTAGATCAAGGGGGCCAAACACTTCAGTAAGATCGATCTGAAGTCCGACTACCACCAGGTTGCAATAGAGAAGAATGATGTATGGAAGATTGCCTTCAAGTCCAAATAAGGTCTTTTCGAATGGATGGTCATGTTGTTTGGCTTGACAAGTGCCCCAACAACTTTCATGAGGATGATGGACGATATCTTGCGGCCTTTTAACAATTCTTTTGTGGTGTTGTATTTGGATGACATCCTCATCTTCAACAAGAGTTGGGAGAAACACTTGCATCAAATTCAATAGGTTCTACACACTCTGCGACAACACAAGCTATATGCAAATTTGGAAAAATACTCCTTCGACATGAACATGGTCCAATACGTAGTCTACATTGTTGATGAGCATGGGGTGCATGTCAATCAACCAAGATCTAGGTCATCCATGACTGGCCAACACCGACCACACTCCCTGAGCTTTGGAGCTTGTTAGGCCTTGCTGATTTCTATCATAGGTTTTTGTTGGGATTCTCCCACATTGCGTGGGACCTTAGCCGAGTGACCAGGGGTGGTGGCAAGGAAAAATTCATGTGGGGCCAGTCGCAACAGAAAACGTTCGATGATTTGAAGCAGTGCTTGTGCTCAGCCCCAATGCTCTCATTACCCTACCTGCAACAACCTTTTGAGATTGAGACAGATGCTTCAAACTATGTTGTGGGTATAGTTCTCACTCAACATGGACATCCTGTGGCCTGTCATAATGAGACACTATCAGATATCATCTGTAAGTACCCCACTTACAACAAAGAAATGTACTCCATTATACAAGCCTATTGCTAGTGGAGGCATTACCTCGGGAAGGAGAAAATCATCCACACTGATCATAAGGCTCTGCAGTTCATGCAGACATAAGGAAAACTGCATAATGACCACCATCATAAGTGGTCCACATACTTGCAACAGTTCCATCTCAACATCAAGTTTAAGACAGAGAGCACCAAACATGTCACTGAGTGCCTCTATCGACCTCCAGTTGCAACACAAACCACGATACTACACTCCTACAGAAATGAGACCTCCAGATGCCCCCAACTCTATGAGAGAGATCCTAACTTCACCACTACCTACCATATGCTAGGTACAAACATAACTATCACTAATTTCCATCTTTAGGATGGGTTGTTGTGCCATCTGGGCCATCTTTGCGTCCCATCAAGCGAGAGAGCGAAGCTGATTTGGGAAGCTCACTACAGTCAGGTGGCAGGACACTTCGACATACAAAAGACAGTGGCATTGTTGCAAAAAAATTTCTATTGGTCGAAACTTCGACAGGATGTCATCAAGTATATCAGGTCCTGCATGGCCTGCGCCATTGCCAAACCGACCATTAATAAACAAGGCATGTACACCCCTCTTCCTACTCCTGATAGGCCATGGAAATCCATATCAATGGACTACATGTTAGGCCTTCCTTCAACCAAGTAGGGAAACAACTGTGTTTTCATGGTTGTTGATTGATTTTCCAAAATGGCAATTCTGGCCGCCTGCAAGAAGAGAATCATAGCGGAGGTCACTGCCAAGATCTTCTTCGAATGAGTGTGGGTACATTTTGGGATTCCACAGACCATCATCTTTGATCGGGATAGATGGTTCCTCAGTACATTATGGTCGAGCCTCTAGTCACGCCTAGACACCAAGTTCACCAAATCCATAGCCATCCACCCCCAAATAGATGGCCAAACAGAGGTTTTCAACATGATGATTGTGCATATCTTGTGCGTATACTATTCCAAGAATCCACACACATGGAATGAGAGTCTTCCCTATGTTCAACATAGTTACAACTGAACCATACATATTTCAACCAACCACATCCCCTTTTAGGTGGGGTTGGTAATTCAACCATTGGGTCCCATGGATGTTGCACTACCCCTTCCATCCACATAGGCAGACTCATCCCATGCTCAAACCGAAGCCGACAAAGACACCTGGTTCATTAAACGAATCCAACACATTCGCCAATAGGTTCATGATATTTTGTAGAAGTCCAATGCCAAGTACAAGCAATACCATGATCAACATCGGGTGTGTTGGGGCTCAGAAATATCCTATTTTCATCCACCTTTCCCTTCATTATTCTTCACATTTCATCGCCCCATTAACCTTTCATGACATCATTTTCATAAATACATTTGGGTTTCAACTTATTATTTTCCACTTTATTCATTTTCGTATTAAAAAGGGAATTTGCGATTAAATGTTAGAAAATCGACATGTTTTCATATATATCTCAAAAATGCGCGATCTTTGTAATGTGTAGGAATATGAGAAGGATTAATTCAAAAGGACTTATCGAATACTTCCTCCACCATTTCAAGATTTGAGGAGATAATTCAAGCCTATTCCAAGGAGAAGATCATGGAGATTTGGTTGGAATATCTTATCCAAGATATATGAGAGATATGTGTGAGGATTTGAAGGGATTATATTTTGTAATAATGGGAAAATAATTGAGAGAATAGTGGATCTATAAATATGAGATGGTTATATTATCTTCAAGGCTCTCATGTATAAAAGAGAGTGCTCTCTCTTCATGAGGGGGTAGTAAGGAGTATTAATCATTGAGGAGTAATTAGGATGAGAAATTAGAGTGGTCATTAATGGTAGTCATTAGGATTTGGAAGAGAAAGGGATTCTTAGCGTTGATTCATAGTCTTGGTTTCCATGTGTTCATTATTCTTTTATGAAGATTGATTTGATTATTGTAATATAATATTGCTTCATTGGTGAGAGATCTCATATGTTGTCGTGCCATTCAACTCTTCACATGTTGTATTTGCTTTTCCTTCATATAGTTCTCCATTCCTAGATTAATCTCATTTACGCAATTTCCCATTCCTAGATTAATTTCATTTACGCAATTTCCTAGATTAATTTCATTTACACAATTTCACTTCAGTCGTGTGTTTCAATTTCTTGCATTAGATTAATGATTCAATTTCAGTTGTAGCTTAAACATTAGATTAGGCTAGTCTCGATTCAATCTTGCATATACTTTGCGTGTGCTTCATCAGTTTACGAACCCCGGGTTGACAAATTAGATAGTTGGGAAAATACTACAATGCAAGTAATTCCACATTAGTTTGGCCCAATGTAACGAATGTGTTCCCTTGTTACAATTGTTGTTCCCTTTACAGGAAGTGTCGTTCATTTGAATAGAACACATGTCGTTCCCTTTACGATTATTGTTCCTTTACAGGTGTTGCATCTCTGGAGGCTGGGTATTGAAAATGAAAGGTAAGAACCTATGTAGGCAACAAGTAAAATGCTTGTGCCAGCGCCTACCTTCGGCTGATGCATAGAGGTTGTTTTTAGGAAATCTTTAGAGCCCAACATTTTGGCGCCGTATCCTCCACATCTCTTCTTAGAGATTAGCTACCACCATTTGAGCAAGATTGTTTCATTTTTCATTTTACAGTTTCAACAGATTTATTTATTGAATAGAAGTTAAGTTTCATTGTATCTCTGTTATTTTTCTCTATATATATTTGTTAATGTTATAGATCTGTATTTCATTTCATTCTGCTCATAAATCTAGATCATCTAGCAAGCCAAATGTCTTAGGAAATTATAACAGGCAAAAATTTATAACTTTTTAAATTTGAATTCTCACTCCAACTCCTCATATACCCATCCAAAGAAGATCCCCTCCACACAAATTTCAATCCAGTTAAAATATTTTCTTCTTTCCAGACCTTTTCAACATAGGGACATGTTAAAAGTAAATGAAAAATAGTTTCCTTATCTTCCTTGCACAATGAACACCTATTGGGTCCATGTCTACACCTCTTTTGCAAATTATCCCATGTAAGCAACTTGTTCATGAGTACCCACCACATAAAGATCCTATATTTGAGAGGGAATTTTATTTTCCATAAAATTTTGAGCCACCACTCTTGTTTCCCCAAAATATCATCCTCACATAGAGTCCGATAGCCCAACTCAAGGGCATAATGACATCCAATTGGATTCTTTGACCAAATCAATTTATTCTCAAAATCCTTTATATCACTTGATCAACTTGAGAAGCTCCATCAACATAATCCCAAGAACTTGATGTATCCACTTCTTCCACATCAATTTATATTGGAGGATTTGTAGATCTTAACCTTGTACAATATTTTACTGCAAATGAATTTTCAATAAAAGAACATAAAAGATACAATGGAAAATACACACATTACACAGAGAGTTTTCCCCTGGAAACCCAAACTGCGAAAACCAACATATTCTATATTAATTCATAGTGATACATTGTTTACAATACAATATACATATAGGATCCAACAACATCCAAAACCCTAACCCAATGACATGGATTAGTCAACAACCCTAATTTCGTAACCAGAAATAGAAATCCATGGGAAAAAACCATGTGCTGAAAAACCACCCAACAATGGACATGAAAATTAAGGTGGCACGAAAAACGAGTTAAAAATGTGACAGTTTCCTGAGGATTTTTTTTTCTCGGGGGCACTAACCCCAAATCCCTTGCAATCTCCAAAGGGGGGACCGACACAATGTAGTAGACACTAGCGCTAGTCGTGCAAATAATATAACACATACCCAACATGATTCTTCTTTTTTGTTTATTTAAAGCTATTGAGAATATTCAAATATTGAGAAGTAGATTGTATAGTTCAGAGATACTTGACTTCAAATAAGTTGACATTTCTAGAAATCCAGATGTTTGAGGAAATTATAAAAGGAAAATATTTATAACTTTTTAAATTTGAATTCCCATATCAACTCTGTTGGAACATGTGGTTCCATTGTAAACCTCACCTTGTTAGTTGAGTGGGTTGACCAATTGATTGGGTCGACAACCAACTAAATTGTTGGTTGACCATGTCCAGTTTGGATCCCAGATCCACATTTTTTGGATAGGTGCAACCAAATCCACCCAATATTATTGGTTTGGTCCTTGGCCAAAACTTATTTATAGATGATCCTTGTGAATGATCTATCACATCTGTTAGTGCTAGAAGTTACCCCTAGACTGCTATAGGGTCAATCCTAGCACATCTTCAGTTATTTCTATGATTTCATAAATAAGGATGTGTTTGGGTTTTGAAAGAAGGTGGATCAGGTAAAGTGAAAGAGAAAGAATAAAGGAATAAGATAAAATGCAGACTAGTGAATTACCATTGGGCATGGAGTCAAGTAAACACTCTGTTAGATTGAATGCTAGTAAAATGCATATAAGACAAAATACTTATATGATGATGGTTAGAAGAATGGAGAATGTGACAAATAGTAGAACATCCACCAAACAGAGATTCTCTTTGCAAAATGGATTTGACAGGTACTTGAACAAAGCACACAAACAACAGACAGATCACAACAAATCTTGTTGCTCAAGAATCTATTGTTTATGGACAGTCATTGATTCTTAATGGTTGTAACTCGTTCAAGCAAGAGGGAAAAACAAAATGGAAAATGAAGAAATCACAATCTGATAACACAACTCATAGGGATGTTCAATGTCAGAAATGAATGCTTAATAAAACTACCCATAGGCTTACAATGCTCATACATAGGCTGTTTAATCAAATTCTTCTAAGGCCTTACCCTCTCGGGTATCCCCCCCCCCCTCTGTTTACAATCTCATGATATATATATGTCTACAATCCCCTCCTCTCAGATAAAAACAATTACAAATTTATAGGAAGAAATCTTCTAAAAATAGAAAAAGAAAGATAGCTTAAAAAGGATTGACACTTGAGAGAATAGGTGTTGAAATGTTGGATGCTTGATGTATGAATGTTGTCCACTAAATCTGTGTTTGACTACCATATAATCTGTAACTTTCCCTTTGATTGCTTAACTGTCTTATGGGTATCCCTGAACAACTCCCTTGAAATCTAGAAGTGATAAACTTAATACCCTAAAATCTTGATGGGTATTTTTCCACTTGTAACCGATGACATTATCATTTGCAGAACATGAAGAGGAATGTATGCCTGTTGAAGATGGTTGTATGAATTTATAAGATCAAATCTAACAAAAGGAAAATCCAATCTTGGAAGGCGAGGAAGTTTATAGAACAAACTCTCAGAAGTTGGATTTTCTGTTTGCACATTAGCAGTTTCCACCTTTGAATTGACTTATTTCCCGTCAAATGTCAAACTCAACACATCAGAACCTGATCTACCATCTTCACAGTCAATCTTTAAATCTTGAATGATAAGTTTGTAGTGTTGCAACATCTGATCATTGTGTTGAAGCTCCAAGGTGAAATGAATGCATCCACCACTATTACATACATTGATATTCGATAGAGAAGAGGGTATTTCTGTTGAGAAGATTCCCTCCCCTATATTGACAAGTCTATTCAACATCACATCTGAGGAGCCTAGACAAATTAGAGGCAAAGACTCCATAAAAGTCGGTTCACATAAATTATGTGATGTCTCAACTATATCACCAGAGTCCAACAGAAGATGTGTAGAAATGCTGAAGTTGAGATGATATCTTGTACAACAGATGTTGCTCCTCCTGGATCGAAACTAAAAGATGAAATCCCAGACATTAATAAATTAAAAGTGTTGGAGACTTCCTTTGGGCTGCCAACAGAGCAGTTGTTTCCTGCTTCCCTTTGCAATTTGGATCTTTCATTTCCCATTTGTACTGATGATGTAGGAAGCACCTCAAATGAACCAGATAAACGCCAATGAGAAGAAGATGATTCTTGACTACATTCAGATATCTCTTCCAATGCTGATCCTCCTTACTGACGTACTAGCAACATTTTCCACTTCATATCCTTTATCCTTAAAGAGCCAATTTCCTGTGTTTCCCTTGGAGAACTCTGATTTTCCCTTATGTGCATCATAGTGGCCTCATTTTTCACTGAGAAAATTTTACATTGGGTAGAAAGAGAAGGGGATCTTGGTAATGGAGGTGCTATTGGTTACACTGGATTCCATGCGATTGATTCTATTGCTTCCAAATATCCATCCTCCTTCAAATCTAGGACACTTGTGTTTTCCTTGTCAAATCCACATTCTTGTTTGCTAGTTTCAGAAACACTGGCTAGGATTATTGGGGCCTGGGTTTCTTTTTCTGGCAAATCCCTGTGAGTAAATCCCATTATAGAATAAGTGGTTGATTCCTCTTCCAGAATGGTTGAGGGGAATGGAACCCATTGCAATGTGTAAACCCTACTTAGTATCATTATGCCCAAAGGTTAACGAAAGGTGGGGTGTATCTCTCTCTACGCAGACCCATGTGCCATGAAATGATGACAGATCCGTGAGGATGAGTCGTTGAGAGGATTTGTGAAGCTGGATATATAAATTCCATCTGCTAGTGCTGGGATGATTCACAACAATATGGCAATCCAGATGCCTTCCCACCATTAATATTTTCTCTTCTACTAAGTTTCCCTCGTTTTCCTTTGAATTTGGGTCATGCAGGAAAATAGAGCGAATTCCTATTCCATTTTTGGAGACGTAAAGCACCAGGACGAGCTCTCCACTTCCATCTTCATCCTCCATGTGGCTTGACTTAACTGTCGATTGCAGGTGCACTAGCTCATTGTGTGCTGCGTGGTGTTTTTCTATTTTCGTGTATGCAGAGGAAAATATCCATATGCACGAGACATAAACCCTTTCATTCTTTTTAATGCTGAAAGTTGTGGACAAAATTGATGCGTAGTGCATGAAGAAGGCCTCTTTGTGGGCTCCTCCCATGGCACCTTGTGTTGAGTGACTTAGCTCTTGACTTAATCGATTGAGCGTTTGGCATCCGATGCCTCTGCTGGCAGATTTTCATCACCTGGGCACTTACACAACTTCTATGCGCATACAAAACCAAACTTATCCATAAGTCACATGGCGATTTCAATACATGAAAGCATCAAAAAATTGTTAGTGCACTTATAAGAAGTAAACACAGAATTCAACTATATGCCCATATTATCCATCTGTCATAATTTGCCATGTGATGTCTGTTTGCTTGACAATTGGTGTTTTGCACAACTGATAGGGTCACTATTTATTGTTATCATCAAGCCAATCCAATATTATTATAAATATAAAAGCAACACATGTTTCAATTTTCCCTTATTGCCTTGAATCTATCACTTCAACACCCGTGACATCTCTTAAAGTTTCCTGCTCGTGAACTCCTTGTGTGCTGATTCTTTATCATGATTATTGTGTTGTGTGGCTAGTAGTAGTAGGTACTAACCTGTGTTTTATTTGATGGCAGGTGCTTGGCTCGATAACCTATGAACTTGGTTTTTTATGCCTGATGGCTTTAATGGAGCTTGGCCCTTTTTCCAATGTTGACTCTTGGTTGTAAACAATATTAAACATAAGCAGTTTAAATATGGTGCAAAAACCAATCTGGTGAAGAATATGATGCTTTATAATGGCGCTGCAAGAATGTCATTATTCCAGTAGCGTGCTTGTCTTCACCAAAAGTCCAAAATTTAACACTGTAAAATGAGTACTAACACTAGCGTGCCTGTCTTCACCAAAAGTCCAAAATTTAACACTGTAAATTGAGTACTAACATTGGTTCCTTCTGTGGATGATGTTCTCTCTGTGAAGCATCAAGAACAAGTAGACCACTGTGCCTTTCCTCTATGCATCCGTGCAATGCAACCTGCAAACTTTTGCCTCTGCAAACATCCACATTTATGCTCTGCCTAGTCCGTTGGGTTTGTGGAGTCATTCATACCGTCACCAGATCTTTGCAATCTTTATTCAAAATTTGAACACACACTTATGAAAACAAAATTACTGTTGCATGCTAACAAACTGAAAGAATCTACCTTCTCATATGATGAGCTTATTTTACACACTGCCTACTCTATCCAACTGCTTCCATTAGATCAGGTAAAATCATGCTTCCAGTGAAGCCATACAAGTATCTGACTAATTGGTAAAACTCTTAATCTGGAGATAATGAAAGAAGGAACCCATGGAATACACAAATGCAATTCAAAAGGATGACAAAAGAACAATTTGACATTTGAATTGTTCAAAGATTCCAAATAATCGGCAAAAGGATCATGAAAACCATAAAGAAATACCTTTTCCTGATTTTTTAGTTGAAGATCAAAAGGTCTAGGCATATCTTCTTTCTGATAATGGCTGCCTCCTTTAGCTATTTGCAAATCTGAACATGACTGTAAGCTGATTTCACTGTTGTTTGATTCTTGTTTGATGTCAGCTCTGTAAGTGATACCAGTTTTCTGTTCATGAGATATTGAACTGAACTCTTCAATAATCTCAATCCCAATCTGCTTAATATCTTCTGAAGATGGTGAACCATTAATATCATATATTGGTTTGTTGACTTCCAAAAAATAATCTGTTACAACTAGTGAAGGAATAGGCTTAGTAATTTGTTCATAAAACTACTCCAGGTCCCCATCGTTGCCTTCCTCAACTTCGGATACATAGCTTTCATAAAGTGACTTATTGTTGAACTTTTCATTATGTGTTGATGTGAAAATTTGCCCTCCACTTGAACCATGACTATCAAGGAGAGAATCTAAATTTTTGCTGTGATACAACTGTTGATCAAAGGCCTTAGAGAGAAAATATGAGATCTGTTGTTCATTGAAATTACCATCATCTTCAGAATTATAATACTCATCATAGATAGGTGAGCCAAAAACCTTTATGTCTTGCATAGAAGGACGAGCAACCTCCTGCTGTAAAACAAATTTAGAAGAAGATTCAGAAGACGATGAAACATCTTCTCCTTCCTCAACATAATCATCTTCCATATCATAGTCAAAATTACTAGAAACATTTGAACAAAGGACAAATGTGTCTACAGTATGGTTGTCACCAACATCCTTACAAACAAAATAAATACTAACTGAATGTTGAATGTCAAATTCAAATTCTTTACAACAGTTATCAAAAGGAAAATCAACCAGATAAATGTTTTTGTAATAATGATGAAAGACAGTATGAAACTCCTTCAAAGAATGCATGCTAGCAAGGGATTGAAACCATTCATGAGCATGTTCTTCTAACGAAAATTTGAACATCTTGATTAAGACATCCTCGTGAACAAAATTATGTTCAAGCATGCATTTATGAAAATTTGATAAATGCTCACCGGGATGAGCATACTTGCATCCTCTAAATCTGAGAAGATAGTCATCCCATTCAGATATTATAGGTACTAGATGTGGAAAACCAACTATGTTGGTGAAATCAAAAAATGCATACCTCCGAGCCAAAATAGTTTCCATGGCCATCATGGATCTTTAACCAGTGGAGTCGCCTATGAATCTCAGGACAATGGAGTCTCCATGGTGAAATATGTGTAGTCATGTATCTGCCCTCTTCCTGTTCACCATCAAGAAGCGAATCTGATCATTGTCATTCTCTCAGGGAATATATCTTTGTTGCTTCGTCCCCGACAACGGTGCCAAAACATGTTAGTGCTAGAAGTTACCCCTAGACTGCTATAGGGTCAAGCCTAGCACATCTTCGGTTATTTATATGATTTTATAAATAAGGATGTGTTTGGGTTTTGAAATAAGGTGGATCAGGTAAAGTGAAAGAGAAAGAATAAAGGAATAAGCTAAAATGTAGACTAGTGAATGACCATTGGGCATGGAGTCAAGTAAACACTCTTTTAGATTGAAGGCCAGTAAACTACATATCAGACAAAATACTTATATGATGATGGTTAGAAGAATGGAGAATGTGACAAATAGTAGAACATCCACCAAACAAAGATTCTCTCTGCAAAATGGATTTGAAAGGTACTTGAACAAAGCACACAAACAATAGGCAGATCACAAAAAATCTTGTTGCTCAAGAATATATTGTTTATGGACAGTCATTGATTCTCAATGGCTGTAACTCATTCAAGCAAGAGGGAAAAACAAAATGGAAAACGAAGAAATCACAATCTAATAACACAACTCACAGGAATGTTCAATGTCGGAAATGAATTCTTAATAAAACTGCCCATAGGCTTACAATTCTCATACACAGGTTGATTAATCAAATACTTCTCAGGCCTTACCTTCTTGGGTCTCCTCCCTCCCTCTGGTTACAATCTCATGATATATATATATGTCACAATCCCCTCCTCTCAGATAAAAACAGTTACAAATTTATAGGATGAAATCTTCTAAAAATAGAAAAAGAAAGATAGATTAAAAAAGCTTGACACTTGAGAGAATAGGTGTTGAAATGTTGGATGCTCGATGTATGACTGTTGTCCACTAAATCTGTGTTTGACTGCCACATAATCTGTAATTGTCCCTTTGATTTCTTAACTGTCTTCCGGGTATCCCTGAACAACTCCCTCGAAATCTAGAAGTGATAAACTTAATACCCTAAAATCCTGATGGGTATTTTGCCACTTGTAACTGATGACATTATCATTTGCAGAAAACCAAGAGGATTGTATGCCTACTGAAGATGGTTGTATGAATTTATAATATCAAAGCTAACAAATGGAAAATCCAAGATTGGAAGGCGAGGAGGTTTATAGAACAAACTCTTAGAAGTTGGATTTTCCATTTGCACATTAGCAGTTTCCACCTTTGAATTGACTTATTTCCTGTCAAATGTCAAACTCAACACATCAGAACCCGATCTTCCATCTTCACAGTCAATCTTTAAATCTCGAGTGATAGGTTTGTAGTGTTGCAACATCTGATCATTGTGCTGAAGCTTCGAGGTGAAATGAACGCATCCGCCACTATTACATACACTGATATTCAATAGAGAAGAGGGTATTTATGTTGAGAAGATTCCCTCCCCTATATTGACAAGGCTATTCAACATCACATATGAGGAGCCTAGACAACATATAGGCAAAGACTCCATAAAATCTGATTCACATAAATTATGTTATGTCTCAACTATATCACCAGAGTCCAACAAAAGACATGTGTAGAAATGTTGAATTTGAGATGATATCTTGTACAACAAATGTTGCTCCTCTCGGATCAAAACTAAAATATGAAATCCTAGACATTAATAAATTAAAAGCGTTGGAGACTTCCTTTTGGCTGCCAACATAGTAGCTGTTTCCTGCTTCCCTTTGCAATTTGGATCTTTCATTTCCCATTTGTACCGATGATGTAGGAAGCACCTCAAATGAACCGGATAAATGCCAATGAGAAGAAGATGATTCTTGACTACATTCATATATCTCTTCCAATGCTTCTCCTCCTTACTGACGTACTAGAAACATTTGCCACTTTGGATTCTTTATCCTTAAAGAGCCAATTTCCTATGTTTCCCTTGGAGAACTCTGATTTTCCCTTATGTGCATCACAGTGGCCTCATTTTTCACTGAGAAAATTTTCCATTGGGTAGAAAGAGAAGGGGATCCTGGCAATGGAGGTGCCATTGGTTACACTGGATTCCATGTGACTGATTCTATTTCTTCCAAATATCCATCCTCCTTCAAATCTAGGAGACTTGTGTTTTCCTTGTCAAATCCACATTCCTGTTTGCTGGTTTCAGAAACAATGACTAGCAATATTGGGGCCTGGGTTTCTTTTTCTGGCAAAGCCCTGTGAGGAAATCCCATTATAGGATAAGTGGTTGATTCCTCTTCCAGAATGGTTGAGGGGAATGGAACCCATTGCAATGTGTAAACCTTGCTTAGTATCATTCTTCCCAAAGGTTAATGGAACTTGGGGTGTAGCTCTCTCTACGCAGACCCATGTGTCATGAACTGATGACAGATCCGTGAGGAGGAGTCGTTGAGAGGATTTGTGAAGCTGGATTTGTAAATTCCATCTGCTGGTGCTGGGATGATTCACAACAATATGGAAATCCAGATGCCTTCCCACCATTAATATTTTCTCTTCAACTAAGTTTCCCTCGTTTTCCTTTGAACTTGGGTTGTGCAGGAAAATAGAGCAAATTCCTATTCCATTTTTGGAGACATAAAGCACTGGGATGAGCTCTCCACTTTCATCTTCATACTCCACGTGGATTGACTTGTGCGCTTGACTTAAGTGTCGTGCAAGATACCAGATATATAAAATATGCAGAACAGAAATAAAATGCTAGAAATGGTAGAATAACAGTAAAATATCCAGCATAATCTTCACAATACACATAAATGATATACGAAATAGAAATAGAAATAACACTTTGATTCAGAAAGCAATGTTCACAGGCCTCTTCGAGGGAGCAATCTCCAGTCGAGCAGCTCTTTGTGTCAATAATCTCCAAGTTAGGTTTCTCATACCCTCGACCCTTATTTATACTAAATATGTCTATTAAGAGAAGCATCTAGAGGAAGATCCTTCTAGAAGCAGAAGCTTCTATTAGGTATTCTTACATCCGCCTTATTCTATTTTATTGAAAGGCCTTATTAATATTGACCTTTATTACATCCAAATACATTGATCTACCTATGTACGGGTTAGGACCTTAACATGTCCTCCCCCTTAAAAACAGCCTTGTCCTCAAGGCTTGAGATGTGGAAACTGTTGCAAAATGGTAGCTGGTTCCCAAGTGGCATCTGCTGGAGTCATATATTTCCACTGTACTAGCACTTCCTTGATGGTTCTCTGACGCAGGTGACGCTCATGCTGGTCCAAAAATGCTTCTGGTTGTAGCCAAATGGATCCTTCTTCAGCTAACTCTGGAAGGTTGGTTTGAATTTGGCACCTGGTTCCAATCACCTTCTTCAAGCATGAAACATGAAAAACAGGGTGTAGCTTTGACTGACTGGGCATAGCTAACTGATATGTGACTTGTCCCATACGCTTGAGAACTGTGTAAGGTCCATAAAATTTGGGTGCTAGCTTCTGACAATGCTCGGCCTTGAGGGAAGTTTTCTTATATGGTTGCAGTCTCAGAAACACCTGATCCCCTTCTGCAAATTGTTGTTCAGAGCGACCTTGATCTGCTTGCTGCTTCATTCTATTCTGTGCCATGACCAAGTTCTCTTTAAGGGTACGAAGGATATCCTCTCGGACTGTAAGTGTTTGGTCAACTGCCTGGACCTTCGAGGTACTCGGTAAGTATGAGAGAACT
>ML781869.1:635299-646562 GCA_009831015.1 Picea engelmannii | reverse complement strand
AATTTCTCTGGTGGACGTAGCCCACACTGGGTGAACCACGTAAATCTGTGTCTCTCTTGTATTGTGTATCTTCTGTGTTTTATTTCTGCATTTGTTTTTATTTTATTGCTCCGCGGTCCTTTTTTTCTAACAAGACAGACTCAAATCAGCAGTCAACTTCAAATTCCTCCTCCAGAATCATTCAAAAGAATCATCCTGCAAGTCAGATAATTGGAGAAAAAGACAAATGTGTACAAACCAGGAGAAATCTAATCAAAACCATCGAACAATCTCATATAGATTTCATATCCATGCTGGAACCCAAGAATTTCAATGAAGCCAGGAAAGATGACCACTGGGTTAAAGCAATGAATGATGAACTTGATCATATTGAGAAAAACAATACGTGGGAGATGGTTCATAGACCTAAAGGTAAAAACGTCATTGGCTCCAAATGGATCTTTAAGAATAAATTGAATGAGCAAGGACAAGTTGTTAGGAGCAAAGGAAGGCTAGTTTGTAAAGGATATGCTCAGATAGAAGGATTAGATTATGATGAAACATTTGCGCCCGTAGCAATATTATAAGTTATCAGAATGTTTCTTGCCTATGCTTGTCACAAAATATTTAAAGTCTATCAAATGGATGTCAAGTCATCTTTTCTAAATGGATATTTAAGTGAAGAAGTTTATATGGAACAACCAGAGGGTTTCAAACTGTTTGATAATCCTGAGTTAGTATGCAAGCTGAAGAAAGATTTATATGGGTTAAAACAAACCCCTCGAGCCTGGTATCACAGACTGGATACGTATCTCAAAGACAAAGGGTTCAAGAGAGGAACATCAGACACCAATCTGTATATTAAAATAGAGGATAATGATTTGCTCATCGTATTGGTCTATGTAGATGACATCATCTTCGGGTGTAATAAGGATCCATTGGTACAATGGTTTTCTTCTGCCATGGAATCTGAGTTTGAAATGTCTATGATAGGAGAACTGCCATTTTTTCTTGGTCTGCAAATTACTCAGAGGACTGAAGGGATGTTCATTTCTCAAGAAAAATATCTAAGAGAAATGATGAAAAGGTTTCAAATAGAAGATTCTAAACCTGTGGGTACACCTATGGTTACTGGATGTAAATTAAGCAAGGATGATGACTCACCTAATGTTGATCAAAGCTCATATAGATCAATGATTGGCATCCTGTTGTACATCACAGCATCTCGCCCAGACATAATGCATGTTGTAGGAATGGTAGGAAGATATCAGGCTGCACCTAAGCAGAGTCATTTGCACGCTGTCAAAAGGATATTCAGGTATTTAAAAGAAACAATGACTTATGGTCTGTGGTATCCTAGAAATCAGAAATTTTCAGTTAACTGCTTATTCAGATGCAGATTGGGCAAACTGTGTTGATGAGAGAAAAAACACCAGTGGAGGAGCATTCTTCCTGGGTGACTCTTTAGTAGCATGGCTTAGTAAAAAGAAAGATTCCATTTCTTTATCAACCACAGAGTCAGAGTACATTGCTGCTGCTACCTGTTGCACTCAGGTATTATGGATGATTCAGACACTTGCAGACTTGGAGGTAAAATACACTGCACCGATCCCAATTCATTGTGATAACACTAGTGCCATCAATGTGTCTAAAAATCCTGTATTCCACTCCAAGACCAAGCATATTCCCATAAAATATCATTTTCTGAGAGAGCAGGTCACCAATCAGATTGTTCAGGTCCATTACATTCCAACCATAGACCAAATTGCAAACATCTTTACTAAACCCCTAGCCAAGACACCATTTGAATATCTCAAACAGAAGCTAGGTGTCATCCTGTCTCACATCCAAGAGAGTCCATCCTGTTAGGGGGAGTCTTGTATTGATTGCATATCTGATACCTCCTAAAAATACCGCAACAACTCAGGGGGAGCGTGTTTTTATTTGACATTGATGTCAAAGGGGGAGAAAAGAACAGGTGCGGGTGCCTTTGTTGCCATCAATGCCAAAGGGGGAGATTGTTGACATGTCTTACATACAGTGTATGCTTTTCATTGATGACAAGTACAACAACAATGATGACCTGAGTACAGGAAGGATGTGCCAGGCGGGCACCAGAAGTATTTTGGGAAGACAATGTAGAGCTAGCCCGACAAGATCAGAGTATGCAACGATGAATCTCATTGAGATTTCCCGATGAACGTCAGATCTGAGCCTTAGGTCCGACCGGTGTTGGATCCAGGAAAATCTGCATGCTTGTTAACGAGCAAGGTGAAATTCGAAATCCTGAAAACCCAAAATAGGCGCATCACTCAAAGTAATAGATACCAGGATGTCGGATATCGAGAGATAGAGATGTCACAGACTCTCGTCATCAAGAGTCCTGAAGTGCCAAAATGCAAAATCCCGAAAACCCGAAATAGGTGCATCACTCAAAGTAATGGATACCGGGATGTCGAATACCGGGAGATGGAGAAGTTAGAGACTCTCAACATCAGGAGTCCCGAAGTGCCGAAATGTGAAATACCGAAAACCTGTAATAGGCGCATCACTTGAAGTAATGGATACCGGGATTTCGGATACCGGGAGATGGAGAAGTCAGAGACTCTCAACATCAGGAGTCCTGAAGTGCCGAAAAGTGAAATGTCGAAATTCCATAAGTAGGCACATCATACCAGGATTTTGGTTACTGGGAGATGGAGAAGTCATATACTCTCATCATAAGGAGTCCCGAAGTGCCGCAATGCGAAATCCTGAAACAGACACATCAACAAACCACGTCAGCTAAGGACACATGGCACAATTAGGCAATGACAAGTGTCAAGCTGATTCAACATTTCAGGCACATGTAAGTCACTAATTAGAGTGACACGTGGCAACTATTCGACACGTGTCAATCCACATGTGACATCAGCAGGTTTACATCACATCGGAACTTTCTATTTCGGGGTTCTACATAACAAACAAAAAATCCACCATCACGATGTCTCAAACTCTGAAAGGCCGAACGGGACCATTGTGAGTCTCGAAAACTCGAAGGGAAAAATGTCGAAATCCAGTCAACCATCCATCTTAGTGCGTTATGTGAACCATCCGATCACTTCGAAGATTTTGTGATCATGAATTTTTGTAATGTTGGAGTCACAATGACTTGAAAGGGAAAAGCGTTGAAATCGCGAAATGCGAAACCACGATCTAATATGAATCATTGATCAAAGGGAGACTATGAACCGTTGATCCAACTCCCTTTTGGAGTTTCGGATACCGGGAGATGGAGGGGTCAAGGTTTGAGATCCTTCATCATAGGAATGTCGAATTGCCGAAAAGCCGAAATGGGAAACACAGTTAGGCTCAACAAGAGGTCACAACCCTTGGTCACATCGGCAAAAGCTGGGGGAAGGAGTTAAGCTTCTTTTTCTTTCGGAGTTCCAGGGGTCGGGAAATGGAGAGAACTAAAATCCTCCACCACGGTGATCCCGAAATGCCAAAGACCAGAATGCCAAAATGAATGCAATATCCCATGAAGCCAATCCAACGGTGTAGGTGAATTTAGGCACGATTGGAGGGATAATATTGCTCCTCGTAGTGTAACTGCTAGAAACCACTGATGGTTTCTGCTAGAGGACTCGAAGACACTTCGGCGTGATTGACAGAGAAAGTGAAGAGTCTCTAGGGATCTTCCAGTAGAAAAAAGACTATTCGTGGAGGAAATTGACAGCTGGATGAGCGTTGGAGCCTGTAAATGCAACAAAATAGTTAATCTCCACTGTAACAGAAGATGAAGAATCTCAACTGATGGTGAGGCGAAGGAATTTGATTATGACACCCAATGATGATGGACAGATGGCATGAACAAATAGATAAGCTGAAGAGTTTCCATGATGAACAAGCAGAGTACTCGACATGCAGAGGATGCAGAACCATGATATACAGAGCATGCACAAGATGCACAGGGAATATAAGAATGTGGAACAAAGAAGAGATGGTTGTTGTTGCTGCTGGGAGTGATGAATGTGCAAAGAAGAAGGTGGAGTGCAACAGCTAAAAGGCACAGAAGACAAATGGTGCATTGAAGAGGAATGGCGCAAAGAGTACAAAAGATATAATTGTTTAAGCACGATAACAACCGATTCACCCCCCCCCCCCTCTCAGTTGTCCAACAACTTCATCAGATCCGTGCAGACATCTACATCTTCAACAAAATCTTCAAAGAGCACAAACTTGCACAGTTGCGAGGTCTTCTTGGAGTGAAGCACATGGTTTCTTAGCAACTGCCTTTTATTCCTTCTCATTTTTATTTTATTTTTACATACATTGTACCTTGACGGGGGGTTTTTTCCCATGATATTTTCCCTCTTTCCTCATTTATTTCAGTGTATCTTTTGTATTTGGGTACCTAACATGGACTCGTAGCTGAGACCCATTCTTTATTTTCACTATAGTGATGTTCAGGGGGGGTGTTGGAGTTACTTCACACACACCTAGGATTTATCTTTCCTAAGGTTATTCCTTGTTTATTAGTCATAATTAGTCATTATCCAGTCTCCTATATTTTAGGGGAGAATATTCCACCTGGATAATATTCTCTTTTGGTTGACACTTCAGTTTGACTAGTTGAGTTGAGTTTAGATGTTGCATTGGTTTTGTCACCATGCAACATTGGGATCATCACCAACTCACTACTCTTTGTTCATTCAGTTAATTGAAGACTAGTTGACTAGTTAACTTAGCTAGGTGGCAGTTCACTCCCGTAACTGCCTGAGAGGATAGACTAGGTGGTAGTTCACTCCCGTAATTGCCTGAGAGGATAGACTAGGTGGCAGTTCACTCCCGTAACTATTGGTGTGTGTCTAGATGTTGTGGGTGGGAAATCCCCCTATGGACTAGCACTTAGGGTTTTAATCATGCATGCAGAAAAGACCTAAATATTCCTACTTTTTACCATCATCCCAGACCTAATCCCCATTATTCCTAAGCAAATGCACAGTTAAGAAGATCAAGTGAACATACCTTATTTTCGGTGTTTTGATATTGATCCCTCTTCACGCTTGGTCACTCTTTGACTGCAACTCTCCTCCCAAGGCTGACTTGCATTCACAAAAGACAAACAAAGAACTCCACATGCATTTGATCTACAGATTAATGGGTTAGATATTTAATCAACATGTACGCAATAAACAATGAAAACCTCATATGGAGGGATGGGAAAAGTACTTCTTTATTATTAACTTCACTAACGAAACTTACAATGATGAAGCCGACCACTGCTCCATGAATCTGGTCCTGGGCTACTCTTTTACTGTGCACCAACCGCTAACACACTTGCTTCTCTTCTTTGTTGAAATCACAAAATCGTTGCAGAATCTTGGGCAAAGGGGAATACGAATTCAGGTAGAGTTTCTTTACTATGTTTTTGCTCCTTTCAAATGGGACCCCTAACCCTTATTTTATAGGCTAGAAGAAGCTAGGTATTTGGTCGAGGGACCGGTCATGCATGGTTGAAAGTTTTAGTTAACTTACCCAAAGTTGTGTGTTCCGTCAACAAATTTCCTTTTTTCATGCTTTTGTAGGTCCACGCGGGCTGTAGTGGGTCAGCTAGCGTGGACACTGTAGATACATGTGGACTGTAGTGGAGCAGGGTGCATGGGCTTTTAAAAAAGGTATTTTTAAGAAGATGTTTTTAGTAGTGTTTTGGCAAAGAAGGAATCTGAGATGGCCTGATGCCAGGTAAGCATGTTTGGTGCAAATTAGGGTTATAACAGATGCCCCCTAATGTGTGAGGTCAGAAGAGAATTTGATGGCCAAAATACATTATCAATCTTCACCAACGTACCAAGAAAGTGAGCCCAGGGACCAGAAATCGGGAGGTGCCATCTGCAAAATAACAATTGTCCCACCGAGGTGGGCATACCCATGCTCAGGATGAATTAAAATCATGGCTACCAATAAAATACACTATAGATCCATGTCATATAACTATATAAAGTGTAGCCGTGAGCAATACACAACAAAGCTACATCTCAAAATAAAAAATATATACATGTATAGTATCCATCTTCTAGAAGCTGATAAGGCCTGATGGCTGGAGATGAGGTCTTCAGAGCTCGAGCAACAACTTCAAAATCTTCAAAACTTAGGTAGGAGTGTAATATGAGTGTACAAATTCACTACCCAGAGGTCTTCGATGACTCGTTGGGTATGGATTAGAGGATCTTGATGATCAGACTGAAGGCTTCATTGATTTCAAACAAAGACTTGGTTAGACTTTCGGGATGGACAGGCATGAGGGAAAGACACAAACTACAGAGGGGCCGACTCAGGCTTGGTAAAACTTCCCTTGGGAAATAACATGACAAATAATGAGACTCAGGCAGCATGCAATTTGACATAAGTTCACGATGCAGGAGGCAACACAATCTCTCCATATGTTTGGAAGAATAACCAAACGGAGGAGAACACAACTCTATGTAGCGAGAATAGCTTCCTAAGGTCGTATTAAATCCCAGAGCTTGACGAACAAATGAAAGGATGTGCTTTGTCCAAGGGTGACTCATTGTGCTGCCAAATAAAAATAAAATACTTTTCCCTTCCTCTTTTTGGGGTATATTTGATTTTTTTGTCTTTTTCAATAATTTTGGAAAAATAATAAAAGAATGCTACGTTACAAAGGAGGAATTGAGTGTCACAAACATACTAGTTCCAAGCGCACGAAACACAGGGATGCTCAGGGAAAAGGGACATATGCAAGAAAAGGACACTCGGGAAAAATCCTCCAAGGGACAAAGGTGTCAAGACGCAGAGGAAAAGTTCTACAAGGCTTGCGTATAAGGCATGCTTCAGATGATTCAGTTGAGAGCAACATGGAGCCGACATTAGGCCAAAGACGTAGGTATACAAATGTGATTAATAAGACAGACAATGGTAATGTCGTTCGATGTAAGTTTAACGATCCCAGAGAAGGTAAGCTCGATGGTTTTCCATATTTAGAGAATCTGAAAAAATGTAAAAGGAGACTCCAATGGGGTACCTTTTTTGAAGGTACTCTAGTTGGTTCGAAAAAGGGGTAAACTAGCACTGACAAGATGCCTATTCAAAACCAGTTTAACGAGAGTGATAAAGACAAGATCACTCGACAATTTTTTCATTTTTAAGGAGTCTGAAAAAAGCTTAACTATGGACTCCGTCAGAAATGTTCTTCTGGACCATTTTAATGGGTGTGAAAGAATAAGGTCACTCGACGATCTTTTCAATTTTAGGGAGTCTGAAAAGAGCTTAACTATGGACTCTGTGGGGGTTCCTTTTTTTGTAAATTTAGTCCCTTAGGCCCGAAAAAAGGTTAAAATTATACCTGAGAGTACTCTTCTAGGGAACTGATGCTCCTAGAGTATACCTTTGTTCGTACAGTTGACCGTCTGGACCGAAAAAGGGGTAAACAACTGCTGGATAGACGTGACTTCAAATTTCAATTTAACGAGCGTGAAAGGACACAAGATCGCTCAKAAATATTTTCATGTTTAGAGGGTCTGAAAAGGGCTTAAAAGAAGACACGTGGGGGCTACAACTCATGTATGAAACTGGTTCAGGTAGAGCCCGCCGCTAGGCTCAGACCAAGAGTCTCTTCGATAGTCAACTTGGGAAGTCTCCCAAAAGGGAAGAAAACAAAAACCACGGTGTAAGTCCTCCTGTGGTATGGAAACCATAGTCATGGCTTCAAGGATAGCCTCTTCTGAAGGCAATTCAAAATCTGAGAAATCACACAAACGAGGGTCGATAGTCCCAAAGGGTGAAGTAAACTGACCATACTCCATATGACGATGGAGGTCTTGACTAGGACTGATAGAGTCTATCAGTGAAGAATCACGATCATGAGGGCTTGAGGATTTACTAACAACGAGATCAGACTCATAAGGATACTCAAGCCCAATTGGACCAAGAGGGGGAAGCAAGGGCTCCCATGCCCCCATTGGATACACCAATGGATCAATTGTTGATTCCAAGTCTTGAGAAGGAAAACATGATTTCACAGGTTCCTGGTCATAAGCAATTGAACACCGAGGATAAGACGCCACATAATTAACCCGTGTTGGGGTGGAGTCTACACGAACGCTAGGAACATATAAAGGGGTAGTCTGAAATAATGTCGAATTAGGATGGTGATTATCAAATTCCAGCTAGTCGATAGTGACAATGCTTCCATTGTGAGGGAAATGCATCACCCAGAAGAGCATAGACACTACAACATTCATAGCATATACATAATCATGCCCAAGAAGCATATTGAAATCTATTGGGCCTTGCACCACTATAACATCAACAAGGACAGTCTTCCCACCTAATGAGATAGGCAACTAAGGAAGAATCCCCAAATATTCACTAGGACGCCTGTCAAAAGCCAACAACTCATGCGAAACAGACACAAGCTTGGGAGATCCCAAGACTTTCCAAACCGAGGAGGATAAAATACTTGCAGAGGCTCTCTCATCCATAATACATCAATAAATGTTTGTTGAATTAACTTCAACCCTTATTTGAAAAGGTGTGGCAGAAGGAAGACGAGGCTCAACAAGGTCATTCCAATCGGAAACCATCCTAGGGCTTGGAGGGGGCCTTCTCAGAATGAGTGAAATGCCCCCTTGTTCTGAAAGTATTGAACCAAAAATGATAAAAACATAATCGGTAGACACGCCACTCCCCAAAAGAAGAGTGGGATCATCCGATGACTACATCGGCATGACCACATTCACAACCAATGGCTGAATAGGCTACGAGACTACATGGTCTAAAGGCACCTCACCCCCCAAAAGAGGAGTGGGATCAGCCGATGATTGCATCGACATGGCCACTTTCACAACCAATGGATGAATAGGCTGCGAGACTACATGGTCTAAAGGCACCTCACCCCCCAAAAGAGGAGTGGGATCAGTCGATGACTGCATCGACATGACCACTTTCTCATCCAATGGCTTAAGAGGCTGAGAGACTACAAGGTCTAAAGGCACCTTACCCCTCAAAAGAGGAGTGGGATCAGACGATGACTGCATCAGCATGACCACTTTCGCAACCCATGGCTGAATAGGTTGTGAGACTACATGGTCTAAAGGCACCTCACCCCCCAAAAGAGGAGTGGGATCAACCGATGACTGCATCGACATGACCACTTTCTCAACCAATGGCTAAATACGCTGAGAGACTACAAGGTCTAAAGGCACCTCACCCCCCAAAAGAGGAGTGGGATCATCCGATGACTGCATCAGCATGACCACTTTCACAACCCATGGCTGAATAGGCTGCAAGACTACATGGTCTAAAGGCACCTCACGCCCCAAAAGAGGAGTGGGATCAGCCGATGACTACATCAGCATGACCACTTTCTCAACCAATGGCTAAATAGGATGAGGGAATACAAGGTCTAAAGGCACCTCACCCCCCAAAAGAGGAGTGGGATCAGCCGATGATTGCATCAACGTGACCACTTTTTCAACCAATGGTTGAATAGACTGCGAGGAAACCTCAAAAGACTTAGAATCAGAAGAGCTTGCAGACAGGGACTATTGATACCGAGAGCGGGGTGAATTAGTATCAAGTACAATTTAATTTTTTTTTTCAACTTATACTTAAACCATTCAATTATATCTAATGAGCAACGAACAATAGTATAAGAGTTACACCAATACACCACAATACACCATGCACAATATATGATAAATAATCAATAGTTTTTGTTCAAGGGAATTAATGACTTCCAAAGGTAGCTATAGCTTCCAAATGTAAAGGGAGGGATAAACCTCCAAGAGGAAGATACAATCCTCCAATATCAAGAGATATTTGAACTCTCCATCCTTGAATCCTCCCCAAAAAGAGGTTATAGAAAGAAGGGTAGACTTTATTCAATTCTGGTCTGTTCAGAAGACCCAACTTGTACAACATGCTCCGCGCTCAATATTTAATATCTGATTCTGAAACTCACACAAAATAAACTAAAGTATGTAATATTTCCAATGGAAGTGGTCCCACTTCATTTGGATTCTTTCGAAAGAAGTTATGACTATTTTACCTGGAACACCTTTTTATTGACTAGCTTCAGGACAGGTCACAAACCCTATCTTCCACAGAGTGTATCTCCGTAATTATAGCAAATAAAGAGATGAAATTTTTACCAGAGGTACCTTGATATGTATTTTCAATACCATATCAATTTCACCATCTGAATCGTTCTAGAAAACAAGTTATAGCAAAAATGGTAAGATGACCTGAAAATAACATACCTTAGAACACATCACCAAAAGACTTCATCCTCCCTTGAAATCCGGCCTTCTTTTCTTCTTATTTACTCTAAAATTTGACTTGTATCAAATGAATGTATAATGATGTTTATTTATACCATTTATTTCACTTCCTTTTAACATTAGGGCTGACCTGACACTTTCTTATTTTGTAATTCTTTTCTTTAATTATCTTCAGGGCCTACATGTACTTCCTTCTTTAATTCACTTTGTCATCTTAAAAAATTCATTTCTCCTCAACCATGAGGATCCACGTGACGTGCCACATACCACCAGAAACAACATGATGTATACTATACATTCATGGGTGTTGTATATGCATGTGCATTTTCCTTCATGTCCAAATACCTTTATCAATCTTGCGGTCCAAAACCCATGACTAGGGTTGACATCAATGAAAACAACCAATTTTCCAATAGGGACCACATTCTTTGTACCTTTGGAATGCTAGGGAACAAATGAGTAAGGTGATCTCCTTTGAAAATCTTACAAGGTAACTTAGGCTTATGTCCTATCCGTCTTGGTTTCTCAATAGAATTAATGCCCCCAACATGACTAGCAGTGGTTGGTTGCACATCTCCAACATGACTTGTAGAGGTTAGTGATGGGTCGATAACATGACTTGTAGAGGCTACAGACCTATTGCCAGTATGACTAGTAGTGACTAGACCTTTTCCCCCAACATGACTTGCAGAGGGTGGGTGTGTGCCCCCAACATACCTTACAGAGGTTGGGTGCTGGTCTTCAACGTGACTTGTAGAGGTTGTCGACCTATCTCCAACATGACTCACAGAGGTTGGTGATTTCTTCTTCCTATTCTTCCTCTTTCTATTTCATTTAGACTTCCGGTTACTAGTAATTGTGTTAGGATATTTAGACACTTAGGAGTTAGTTAAGATCTACTTGGTCTAATATGTCGTTAGGTAAAAGTGTGTTTCTTTAGTATGCATTAGTATGCATTTGTAGTTAGGCAATCCGACGGTCACGATATGTTCCCGACA
>ML781869.1:595247-612489 GCA_009831015.1 Picea engelmannii | reverse complement strand
AATGGCACGATCAATGATGAAAGAAAAGGATATTTCTCAAAACTTCTGGGTAGAAGCAATTCATACAGCTGTGCACATTCTTAATAAGGCACACTTGAGACCAAACAATGATAAGACTCCATATCATCTATGGTTTGGAAGACGTGTGCCTCTATTTATCCTCAAAATAAGAAAGACAAGCGACTAAGCTTAGCTAGGGAGTACTGGTATTGAGAACCAGAATCCCTTGAAGACACAAAAACTTACTTTGACAGAAAAAGATGCATTTGAGGTTTTTACCTGACTATGGACTGTTCAATCAGAGACCTAGAAGGACCCAGAAGATCCCTGAGAAGGATCGGATCACTTCTGCAGGTGAGAGGATGTCTGCTTCTTCCTGAGAAGGATTTCCTGGGTTCTCAGACACACAACTAGCACTTCATCAACATGTGTATGCACACGGGCTGTGTGAAGATAGGGTGCATGTACACGCATGTAGGCCTTATACAGGCCGCGTGTACCTCTATGAATACCAAAAATAAAATGCAGCCAAGCAAATCAAGCAGGGAGTACTGGTATGGAAGACCAGAATCCCCACTAGCTCAGACTCTTGCAGAAACTCAGAAAAAAGGTGATGAGACCAATTTAAAACTACCAAAATGTATCCCCAGAAAACCCGAGAGAAATCCCCAATATTGTCACCAATTCTGTTGTGGGTGGGAAATCCCCCTTATGGACTAGCACTTAGGGTTTTAATCATGCATGCAAAAAAGACCTAAAGATTCCTACTTTTTACCATCATCCCAGACCTAATCCCCATTATTCTTAAGAAAATACACAGTTAAGAAGATAAAGTGAACATACCTTATTTTGGCGTTTTGATATCGATCCCTCTTCATGCTTGGTCACTCTTTGACTGCAACTCTCCTCCCAAGGCTGACCTGCATTCACAGAAGACAAACAAAGAACTCCACATGCATTTGATCTACAGATTAATGGGTTAGAGATTTAATCAACATGTACGCAATAAACAATGAAAACCTCATATGGTGGGACGGGAAAAATACTTCTTTATTATTAGCTTCACTAAAGCAACTTAAAATGATGAAGCCAACCACTACTCCATGAATCTGGTCCTGGGCTCCTCTTTTACTGTGCACCAACTACTAACACACTTTCTTCTCTTCTTCATTGAAATCACAAAATGGTTGCATAATCTTGCGCAAAGGGGAATATGAATTCGGATAGAGTTTCTTTACTATGTTTTTCCTTATTTCAAATAAGACCCCTAACCCTTCTTTTATAGGCTAGAAGAAGCTAGGTATTTGGTCGAGTGACCAACCATGCATGGTCGAAAGGTTTAGTTAACTTACCAAAAGTTGTGTGTTCCATCAACAACTTTCCTTTTTTCATGCTTTTGTAGGTCCACGCGGGCTGTAGTGGGACAACTAGCATGGACACTATAGATACACATGGGTTGTACTAGAGCAGGGTGTGTGGGCCTTTAAAAAAGGTATTTTTAAGAAGAGTTGTTCAATAGTGTTTTGGCAAAGAAGGAATTTGAGATGGCCTGATGCCAGGTAAGCATGTCTGGTGCAAATTAGGGTTATAACACCAGATCACTCTAGAACACCACTATGTCTCATTAGTTACTCATGTATCATATATCTATTGTAAATTATTCACTCTTTGAGTGTGGAAAACAGTTAATGAAAATTCTTCCATTCTTTCTCTCCTTCTTCTTCCTTCTCCAATTCTCTCTGCAAATGTGTGTATTATTGTTTAGCTAGATCTATTCTATGTAGGTTCAACACATTTACACCTTCCAATTGTCCCTCATTTACCACACACTTATGCTCCAAGAATTCTGAGACTGTAGATTTGAAAGTCACTCCCAATCTATCTTGACAAAGCAAAGCTCAAAGCCACTCTAACCAAGATATCTATCTCAAGACAAGCTTAATCTCAATCCAATCTAACTTTTTCCATGAGAGCTACTTTCCTTTTATAAGATGAAGAGGATATGGTGAGGAGGTTAGGATGATCCCACTAAATAAAAAAATCGAGTAAGATCCAAACCAATCGGAGGACACCTCACCATAGAAGCTTCTCCTTCTAGAAGCATAGAGAAGATGCTTGTTTTTCCCACGTATGAAAATTGTCACACCTCTAGAACTGAGTAGAGTGCGATGAAGTCGTAGGCCAAGTATAGTGTAGCATGCGATGATCCAGGATCGTCGCACCCCTAGAACGCGACACGGTGCGACGATCCTCCTTACTAGGGTTTTTACAAAGGAGAATATGATTTCATCTCTCAGGTAAAGTTCTTATCCCTTCTTTCTTCATGAATTCAGGCCACTGATCCTTCTAAAAAAAAAGGATAGGTTTACATCATTAAAGGTCATAGGGGTGACGAAAATAATGTGTAACATCAGTGAATAATTTCGGCCAATAATATCCAGCTCTCAAAATCTTGTAAGCCATGACCCTCCAGGCGTGATGTCCTCCACACACTCCCTTGTGAAATTCATTTGTGACATCCTTTGTTTCAGGTTCGATTAGGCAACGTAGCAAGAAACCTAAGGGGTTGTTCAAGTAAAATTGTACCTCAATAATATAGTACTTAACTGCATGTATTTTTAATGTTCAGGCCTTTGATGGAGTCATATCGCTCCAGCACTAAAGAGTGAGGAGATATGCAACGATATCGTGGTACCAGTCGGAAGAAGAATATTTTTCTTCGATATGAACTACGAGGTTTTAGTCATCAAGCTCTCCCACATCTAAAATAGACTCATGCGATTCCAGGTGGTTTATCCCAAATGATCTGAAATTTGACTCTGCTAATAATTTTTCCAGGCCTTGACCTTTAACCAACTTGGTCGGTTTAACCTCTAGATCGAACTCTTGAATTTTGGCTAACCACCGACCTCTCCTACCGTCACTGTCTGGTTGTACCAATATGTCTTTGACAGAGATTGTTGGCACATAGGCGATTATTCTAGAGTGTAGTACATATGTTTTGAAAGATTTGAGAGCTTTCACCATCACAAGGCTTTCTTTTCTAGTATGTCATATCTGGTTTTGGCGTCTCTGATACTTTTGCTGAAAAAAGCTATCGGCTGTTCAAAACCTTCTTCGTTCTTTTGCAGGAGTACAACTGTGATAGCATGCTCATATGCAAAAGAGAAGATTTGAAATTCTTTAGTATAGTTAGGACTAACCAGCACTGGACCTTCGCTTATAGATTTTTTAACTCGTTTGAATGACGCGTTAGCCTCTGCGGTCCATTTGATTTCACTATCTTTCTTCATCATATCTGAGATCAATTTGACAATTTCATTAAAGTTAGGGATAAATCTTCTTAAAAAATTTATTTTTCCTAAAAAGGATTGGATTTCGTTTTTATTTCTAGGAATGTTTATTGTATCAATAGCCTCGATTTTCTTGGGATCGACTTTAATTCATTCTTTCGAAACTATATGTCCCAAAAGTTTGCCTTCTTGCATAGCAAAATGAGACTTTTTTGGGTTAAGAGACAAACCAATTTTTTTGCATTTTTCAAAGGTTTGTTTGAGATGGACCAGATGTTTTGCATCAAAATTCGAGAAGACTGTTAGATAATCCAAGTAAATAACAAAAAATTTATCCCTCTCACGGATGAAATCTATGTCCATTTCTCTTTGGAAGGTGGCCCCTGCATTCATCAAACCAAATGGCATTTTGTCATACATGAAAGTTCCCCACAGAGTAGTGAATGCAGTTTTTTATTTATTGTCTTCGTGGATAACAATTTGGTTATAACCTGAAAAACCGTCAATCATTGACATTCTATTAGATCCTACTACTTTTTCCAAGACATGGTCCATTTTTGGCAACGGGTAATTATCCTTCAGGGATGACCGATTTAAATTTCTAAAATCTACACAGAGTCTAATTCCTCCACTTTTCTTCTTGACAGGTACCGGGTTTTCTACCCATTCAGAATATTTAATTGGAACAATAATCTTTGCGTCAAGGAGATTCTTGACCTCTCTTTCTATTACAGGTAAAAGGGTAGGATTGATCTATCTCAACTTTTGTCTGAAATGTGTGACACCATGTTTCATGAGAATTTTATGTTGTATCACAGCGGTATCATAAGTCTTTAAATCATCATATGACTAGGCAAAGACATCTTTATAATTTTTAAGCTATTCAACATATTTAATCTTTACCTGAGTTGGAAGGTATTTAGATAGATTGACTATCTTAGGTTCTTCTTTAGTCCCTATGTTGCGGTCTTCAACTTCCTCAGGCTGAGGTCATAGGGTAGACTTCAAGGGTATGTTGTCTTTGTCAAGCAGTCTTTCTAACGGTATCAGACCTCTGGGTATTTGATTATTCTTGAGGACTAACATCTGATGATTTATGATCTTATCTTGGAACTTTTTAGGATATTCATCTTCTTGCATGATCTGGATAGGATCGTTCTGATTTTCTCTGTCTATATGAGTCTTGGAGAATTCATCAACCATTTCTAGAAATTGCTTAATCTTCTCGTCGTCTTCAAAGACCTGCGAGTGTTGCACATTATTTTGGATTGATGGTGTGTGTCTCATTTCTGTGTGATACTTTAGATTTAGGACAGTAGGAGGCACAAACGTCACAACTGCTTTGGCCAAGGAATATGCCTGTTGATTTTCCATCCTCGGGATGTGATGAATGTTGAAAGACGAGAAAAAATTATCAATTAGATCCTAGACACAATTCCTGTATGACCTTATTATTGGATGTTTAGCCTGATATTGATTCTTTATTTGTTTTACGATAAGTTATGCATCACCATAAACTATTAGATCTTCAATTTTTAATTTCCTAGCAGCCTCCAACCCTAAAACCAGAGCCTTGTATTCACATACATTATTTGTATAATCGATTTCCCACTATAGTCTATAAGAAAAGGGAATGACATATTCCTCTCCAGGTGCAACAAATAACACCCTTGCTCCTGCCCCTTCACAGGACAAAGCACCATCTAAATTGTTTTTCCAAACTCCTTTTCGAGTATTTATGTTTTTCTGTGTTTTTTTCTAATTTTTTTATTTTCTTCTTCTATACATTCATCAAAATCATCATCTAAAGATAAAATACAGTTTCCTAGATCCTGATCAGCGACATAGACTGGATGATTATTTGGGTTTTGAGGATCACTTACAATGTATGCTAGTCTAGTCTCTCTATACAATCGAGTGAATTGTCCACCAAAAATTGGGATAGTCACGTATGTCATGTCCATTTGAAGTGACCCTCCGAGTTTTTCACCC
Source organism: Picea engelmannii (assembly GCA_009831015.1). Taxonomy (NCBI): domain Eukaryota; kingdom Viridiplantae; phylum Streptophyta; class Pinopsida; order Pinales; family Pinaceae; genus Picea; species Picea engelmannii. The sequence goes on along the minus strand of ML781869.1, from coordinate 607,204 downwards.
CATGACCTAGATAAAAGCATGCCATACTTGGCAGGTACGTCAGCAACAACTACATCCATAAGGATTCTCTTACCGAAACTTGTGAAAAATTTACTACTATATCCTTGATCATTCCTAGACATTTAACCTTTCTAGAATCAAAAGAATATAAATATCGGTAAGGTCTAGTGATTTCAAGGCCCAACTTTTCCATGATAACTTTAGGCATTAAGTTGTGGGAGGCCCCAGAATATAACATACAATTATGAAGTAAATGATCATGCACAATTAATGTAATATAGAAAGGAGCTACAAGATCCTTGGCATTTTCAATATGCGGACCAAACATAATTGTAGGATTTTCATCCTATAAATTTATTACATCTGCATGAAATTCTGCATTTGAGAAGTTAATCAGATTGGTGATCTTTTTTTTATAAACTAGATTATTAGCAATCTCAACCAGGGGCATAGGGATTTTAATTTTATTTTTTTCGTTTTCTAAACTAAAACCTCCAACCATTTTTTCGCATTCCCTAGTCGAAGTTTGTGTTTCTATATTTTATGTTTTCTTAGTTTGTGTTTCTTTGGTTTCAACTCTTTTAGCTTGGGCAACTTGTTTTTTAACTGTTTGTTTAGTTTGGGAATTATGTTTTTCAACTGTTTGTTTAGTTTGGGTAGCCTCACTCGCTTTGTTTCTTAATATGATCTTTTTTGGTAGAGCACCCGTAGTACTTGTTTCTCCGGGCCTTATATTATGCTTCTGTTGAAGTTTGTCCATTATTGATTCGACGATTCCTTGATATGAAGACTCTCCCAGGTTGTTTATACTTTCCTCATTGCTAGAGAGGGGTTCTTGTTCTAGAGATTTTTCAGAGTCTTGTCTAATTAGGTGAGGTTCCTGGTCTTCATCCCCAAAGTTATTTACATCCTCTTATAACCCTTTGTAATCATGTATATCATCTCCTACAAAATTTTCCGACTTAAACGGAGCCAAAAAAATTTGGTCTTCATTTTTTGTTTGTTTCTACTAGGTCTGAGAATTGGGATTTCTCCTAAAATATTTTCTAGCAAATGGGTCGGGTTTGTCTTGGTCTAGTTCCATTCTAGAGATTTTATTGGATAAATATTTAATTACTTTTGCGATATCGTCCATTTTTTCTTCCGTGGGTTTTTCGGATCCCGAGGATCCTGATTGTTCTTTGAAGCGTATTGGCTCCTTGGTTCCCGTCTCAACCTTGGATTTTAGTTTACCCGATGCCATCATGTTTGACTCTATTTCTATAGCGTCGTCTTGCATTCACGTGAGGGTAGAAAATCTTCTTTCCTTTAAAAGCAGGGCAAAGTCAGGCTCAAAAGCCCTTGTGAATGTCACTTTAGTTGCGGGTTGAGAGGGTTTAACTTCTGTTGGGATATTGTGATAGAGTTTGTTAAACCTATGGGTGAACTCTAGGACTGTCTCGAAATTCTTTTTCCTCAAAGCCCCAAATTCTTTCAGATAGTACAAGTGGTCTTTCTTTTCCCCCCACTGTCTCAAAAAAGCATTTTCTGACTCATCGTAAGACCTTAGGGATCCTACCGGGAGTCCTCTAAACCATATTCTTCCTTGTCCCTCAAAATTTTTGTTAAGAACTAAACATCAATATAGCATAGAAAAACCTCAAGAAAAGTACTCAACGCCTTGAAAATTTCATGAAAAGTTCTTGAAAATTAAAAGCCACTGTTCATAATGATTGTAACCATTGGATTCCTAGTACCACATCTGCACCACCCATGGGTATAGCAATCATTGGACTATTCATTACATATTCCCCCATAGTAAGATTGATCTTATTGCATTTTCCTGAGCAATTGATAGTTCCTCCTGTTGGAGTTAGAAGTCACTCCTGGATTGCTTGCAGGAGCAGAGCCGGACACCCATCAGTTTTTTATGTCACGATTTGTTTAAAGGGATGATCAAATGGAGGTAAACTCAAGACAACATCATTTCAACTCTGAAACTAGGTCGAGTATGCATGAACGAGTGAGGTCTTGATAAAATTCAAACAGTGAGTTGCATTAAAGGGTGAGTAGGGGGAAGACTTGCATGAGAAGAGTGCAAAGGTCTATCATAAACATCAGGTTTGTAACAGACTGGAGAAGAAAGCATCCGAACGCAAGATCCTTTTACATTCAAACACAGGAGACTAGAGAATACAATAATGTCAAAACAAATCCTTTATCATAACATAACCGCAATAATCCACGCGAATCATTCGACCATGAACTCTCTGGTATAAGACGAAAACATAGATGGAAAAAGGAGGATTGTTTGTCATAAAACAAGAAATCTCAAACACAGAGGCATAACCAGGAAACCAGAATGGTTGTTAAAACTTTACAGTCGGGAGCTTCGCTCTACCATCGATAGATACAAAAATGGCGAAAGCGCCTTCATATACTCAAACTAGCAACAACAACAAAATCGAGACGTAGCATTGAAAGCTTTGCGTCTGCATGGCTTCTAACAATTAACACCTGCAATTTCTGAATGGTCGTGCAACTTATGGCAGACGCAATCGATCTTCTGACAGTTTCATCGGCGAATCGACGTGCCTTTAATTCATTGCCGGAATTCCCCATTACGGCGGAGATGATGTCTAACCACCACCAACCGCTTCAATAACTGCTTTCTTGGGATTGAGGACGACCTGGCCAACTCAACACTTTAGGATGTGGAAGACTCCTCGCGCTGCCACCTGGACTAACTGAATGGCTTGACGAATAGGCGTGGAGGCCAGCGTGAAGGATTGGGCGCATGACAGGAGTGATGGCATCGAACTATGAGGGCGAGGCCTGAAAAGATGAGGGGGCGAGAGAGGTTATAGGAAAGACACATGGCAAAAGGAATAAGCGTAGGAGGCAAGAGGGTAGACGTAATGGACGCATTTTAGTGGGAGGTTGACATGGAGGGAATAGGAAACGTGACAAGTGGTGAGTGGACGATGAGACGGGGAAAGGGCCATCTGGACGAAAGAGTGGGGGAAGATAGATGACACATGGCAGCAGGGGAAAGGCGGTTCTGGAGGATGACATGACGGGAGAAAGGCCCACGATGACTAAACATAGAACAACTGAGAATGATGGGATCGCTCGAGCGCCATTGATCTGGGTGCTAAGATATCGGCCGTCGGAAAGATGCTCACCCGATTCCGGACCCCCCCCCTCCGCTTAAAGGTAGAAAAGCAGGGGGGGTCCGGAATTGCCTTTATCGTCGTTGATCCGGGCGCGCTGATCTGGACCGTTGAAGAGATGCGCCCCCGATTCCAGACCCCCCCCTCCGCTTAAAGGTATAAAGGCGGGGGGGGGGGGGTCCGGAATCCCACATGCACCGTTGATCCGGGCGCACGAATCACTGCCGCTCAGACTTGCTGGTCGCTTACCACAGGCGCATTTGCGTTCAAAACTTAGGACAAGTGGGTTTAACCCATTCTTTTGCATTCTAACCCCCTTACAAGAAATATCTCTAACATCTGGCTCCATGGGGGATAGAGTCGTCCCTGTGATGCTCTAAGAAATCTTTTGCAGATTCAGTGCCTTGCTGTTGGGATTTGGAGTCATTTATTAGGCCGAAAACAAAAACCAAACAATATTTATAAAACCAAGCAAAAAGAGCCGACTGTGGCTCACAAAAAACACTTTTTTAAGAAATGCCCATTTACTGGGCTACTAAAAACTTCTTTGCCTTCCAGATCCTGCAACCTGTAAGTGTTGTTTGAAAATACTTCGAGGATCTTGAAAGGCCCGAACCAGAGGGCATCAAATTTACTGTGTTTGCCCTTTTCCTGCCTGGGTGCATCCCATTTGAGCACCAGATCACCTTGCGCGAATTCTTTCTTTTTGCTCTTCCTGTCAAAAGCCTGCTTGATCTTCTGTTGATGATGGTAGGCCCTATTCATGACCCGTTCTCTGATCTGCTGCACTTCCACCATCTGATGAATCCTTCTGATCACATGGTTAGGTTCTCCTTCAAAGTCCTGGAGGAGATTTTCCACAGGTAAGGCGAGCTGAGTGGGGAAAACGACCTCTATTCCATAAACAAGTTGGAAAGGTGAGATGCCCAATTATTTCTTGGTTGTCACCCGATCAGCCGAAAGGGAAAATTTGAGCTTTGAGTCCCAAGCCCTTTTATTGTCCTCCAGTAGCTTCTTAATGAGCTTGATCAAACTTTTATTGTAGGACTCTGCCAGTCCGTTTCCTTGAGGATAATAGGAAGTAGAGTGAATCAGTGAAATCTCGAATTGTTCACAGAACTTGACCAAAGGCTCAGACCGAAAAGGGGAGGCGTTGTCAGTGACAATTATGCTAGGGAAGACAAATCTAGCTATAATATCTTCCAGGAAGCTGATAATCACTTTGTGATAAGTGCTTCTGGTAGGGACAACTTCTATCCATTTGGTGAAGTAGTCGGTCGCAGTCAAAATCCATCGGTGTTGACCACTTGAGGGAGGATGAATTTCCCTAATGAAGTCCAATCCCCACTGCTGAAAGGGTGTTGAGACTACCACATGTTTTAATGGCAGGGATTTGAGCTGTTGCTTTCCTGAGAATTTCTGGCATTTAATGCAAGCTCTGATTTCCCTGCAGACATTAGGAAATAAGGTGGGCCAGTAGTATCCAGCCCAGAGGATCTTGTGAGCCGCGGTCTTCCAAAAATGACGACCTCCACATAGACCACTATGAAAGTCGAACATAACCTTCTGAGCTTGCTGCGGGTTCAGACACCTTAGTAATACCCCCAGAGGGTCTTTCCAGTACAAAGCTTGGTCAATGAGGCAATATCTGACCTCTTTGAGATTTAAAGCTCTTGCCTTGCTTTTTTCCATCCCATCAGGAGGCCTCAATTCTTGTAGAAAGTACAAGATATCCTTGTACCAGGCGCATGCTGCTAGTGGTAAAACGTTTTGGGAACTCCTGTTGGATGACTCATCTTTCTCATTGATGAAATTGATTCCCAAGGCTCTGCAATTGGATTCGGCTAGCAACTTGGCTAAACCCTGCCCCTTTATCATCTTGGTGGGCTTGATTTCCAGATCGAATTCTATAATTTTGGCAATCCACTTACCTCTTCTTCCGTCTATGTCAGGCTATATGAGAATGTCCTTCACAGAAGCCGAAGGAACATATGAAGTGATTTTTGAATGCAAGACATAGATTCTGAAAGCTTTGAGAGCTTTCACCAAGGCATAGGCCTGCTTCTCCATGATCTCGTGCTGGAGTTCTGCATCTCTCAACGCTTTGCTATAGAAATCAATAGGCTGTTCTCGCCCTTTATCATTTTTCTGCAACAAAACTGTCGCTACTGTATCACAGGAAGCAAAAGAAAATATCAGAAAATCTTTGGAATAATCGAGACTGATTAGCACAGGTGCCTCAGTCAACGCCTTCTTTATTTGGGCAAAAGATTCCCTGGGTTCAGCGGTCCATTTTACTTCATTCCCCTTCCTGAGCATGGCTGTGATGTGTTTCACCAGTTCAACAAAATTTGAAACAAATCTCCTCAGAAAATTTATCTTCCCCAAAAAGGCTTGGACTTCCTTCTTAGACCTGGGAAGTGACAGGGTATGAAGAGCTTCTACCCTGCCAGGATCAATTCTCACTCCCTCTGCTGACACTATATGGCCTAATACCTTTCCCTCTCTCATAGAAAATAATGATTTTTTAGGGTTTAAAGATAGGCCATACCTCCGACACTTCTGGAAAACCTTCTTCAAGTGGTAGCAGTTCTCTTTATCAGTCTTGGAAAAGACTGCTATGTCATCTAGGTAAATCACCACAAACTTATATTTTTCCCCGATGAAGGCTATGTCCATGGCTCACTGAAATGTGGCTCCTGCATTCATCAGTCCGAAAGGGATTTTGGCATACATGAATGTGCCCCAAGGAGTGGTGAATGCTGTCTTTTCTCGGTCCTCAGACATGACTGATATCTGATTATATCCAGAGAAACCATCAATCATGGATATTCTGGATGCACCGATGACCTTCTGCAATATATGCTCCATGTTGGGTAGGGGATAATTGTCCTTCCTTGAACTTCTGTTCGGGTTCCTGAAATCGACACAGAGTCTGATTTCTCCATTTCTCTTCCTTAATGGGACCAAATTGGCCACCCAGTCGGAGTATCTCAAGGGGACAATGATTTGGGCGTCCAATAGCTTCTTCACCTCTTTCTCCATGATGGGTAGCAGCATGGGATTTATCTATCTTAGCTTCTGCTTGAATGGTCTAGCCTCTTCTTTCAGTGGGATCTTGTGCTCGATAACTGATGTGTCATATGTTTTGAGGTCTTTGTAGGTCCATGCAAACACATCAGCAAACTCCCTCAACAACTCAGTGTATTCAGTTCTCTACTCCTTGGTCAAACTCCTTGACAACTTGACGAACTTGGGCTCCTCTGGTGTGCCTATGTTGCATTCATCTGTGTCAACGTCATCACCTGAAACTCTACCCTTTACCGCCACATCGTTCCCATCAAATAACCTTTCTAATGGGATTAGTCCTTTTGGTATGTGATTACTTGGCAGCTGGATAATCTGGTGGTCAGCAACTTTATTCAACAACTCTCCAGGGTGATGGTCAGGTTCTCCTTCAATGTCAGGATCCTCATCTATGTGCAATGCAGAAAAGTCATCAATGGATTGAAGAAAATTTTTGATTTCCTGATCATCCTCAAATAACTTCCAATGCTTGACGTTGTCCGGTACAGAGGGTCTGTATTTTATTTCAACATCGGATCCAACAGTGGGCAGCGCAGGAACTTCGATAAAACTAGCGGTGAAAGCCAGAAAGTCGGCTGGATCATTTTCTTCCCTCGGAATGTAAGAGATGTTAAAATCCAAGAAGAAATTATCAACCAGGTCCCATACCTCGTTCCTGTAATTCTTGAGTCGAGGGTGCCTGGCCTGATAAACGTTTTTTACCTGCTGGACAATCAATTCTGCATCTCCAAACACAGCCATCTCCCTTATTCCCATTTCTTGTGCAACCCTTATACCCAGGACAAGAGCTTCATACTCTGCCACATTATTGGTGACTTCGAATTCTAGCTTGTACGACAAAGATATGGTCTCTTGAGAAGGGGATATGAATACTACCCCGACACCTGCACCCATACTGGAAGAAGCTCCATCAAAGAACATCTTCCAAACAGAGGTGGTTGGAGGAGGCATCTCCCGATTGAGAATGGGTTGTTTTCTGATCTGCAAAGGGGCCTCGGGAGTCTCAGTGACCTGTAACAAGCTAGACCCTAAGTCAGTGTCCAGTGCAAAGATGGGGTGATTAGTGGGGTTCGCTTCATCACTGACAATGTAGGATAGCTGGGCTTCCCTGTACAATCTCCCGTGTTCCCCTCCAAAGACTGGAATGGTGGCATATGTGAGATCCATCTGCAATGTCCCTCCAAGTCTCTTAATCCAATACCTTGACAACAACATGCCAAACTTGGGGGGAACATCAGCTACCAAAATGTCCATGACCATACTCTTCATGGGAAGCTGAAACAAAGAGACTACCAGGTCCTCGATGAGTCCCAAACATTGCACTTTCCTAGAGTCAAAATAATAGAGGTCATGATAGGCTCGGGTGACCTCCAGTCCTAATTCTTCCATGACAGTTTTGGGCATGAGGTTGTGAGAGGCCCCTGAATCCATCAAGCAGTTGTGCAGCACTTTGTCATGTATGTTCAGGGAGGTGTATAAGGGAGGGGATGAATCATCTATGTCTTCCACCATGGGGCCTAGGAAAACTGCTGGCTTTTCATCTTGGAGGTTTATGAAATCTGTGGAAGGGCATGAAGCTTCAGATTTCAAAAGTTCAGAGAAGCGTTTTTTGAATTTTCCATGTTTGATCAGCTCAGTGAGGGGCACATGGATTCTGATCTTTTGAATCTCATGCTCGAAATTAAAGGAAGATGTAAGATTTGGAATTTCTCTTATTTCATGAACATGATTCTGGACAATGGGAGAGAGGGGTTGGGTCTTCTTACCTCCGTGACTGTCTGCTACCTCGTTAGCAGGCTTCTCTGCTCTAGTGGAATGCTCCGGAACATCAGGTACTACTGCCCTTTTGTCGGATCTCAGGTTATACCTGCCTCAACCACCGCTAACCTTGTCTCCCTTTCTCAATTCGTTTAGCTGACTGTCCATGAGAGACTCCTCGTATGCTGCTTGATTCAGATGAGGAAAAGGAGGGGTGACTTCTAAGCAGTGGATTTTAGGCTCAGGCTCGTTTGCTTCCCCTTCTTCTTCATCAGCCACAAGATTTTTTCTGAAAGGGAGCCTGAATCCTTTGGTTGTCTCTGTCTCTTTCCTTGTCTCTATGTATAGTTGGAGGAGCAAAATTATTTGGCCTTCTAAAACCCCCTTTGATTTCGGCGCTCCAAGGCCCTTTATTCATTTGTTTCCTTTCCACTTTCAATCTCTCCATCTCTTATTTCAGAAAGTTCATCACCTGGGTCAGCTCATTTACTTGAGGGTGGGGCAACGATGGGCCAGAAGTTGAGGCTTCCGAATTTCCCTTTCTTCTGCCTGCGTCGGCCTTGTTCCTTAGTCTGTCAACTGCTAATATGTTGGATTCCACTTCTATAGCTACATCTTTCATTTGAGCTAAGGAAGTGGCTCTTCTTTCTCTCAATAGAAGACAAAAATCAGGGTCGAATGCACCAACGTAGGAAATCTGAGCAGAGGCTTCAGAGGGATTTACCTCTGCAGGAATCTTGTTATACATTTTATTGAATCTTTTGGAGAAGTAAGAGACAAACTCTCCTTCCATCTTCTTCAGAGACCCAAACTCTGTCATGTAATATATGTAATCTTTCCTATCTCCCCACTACCTCAGGAAAACATTATCCAGGGCTTCAATTCCAGCAATAGATCCAGTGGCCAGTCCCCTGAACCATTTCCTCACCTCGCCATCCAGGCTCTGGACAAAGACTCTCATCCAGACATCTTCATTTTCAATGTTTAAGTTGTCTGCATAACTGTAGAAAGAAGCCAAGTGCTCTTCTGTGGTTATGTCTCCTTCTCCCGCGAACTTAGGCATGTATTTCAAATAGTCTCCAGCAGGGAGAGGATTCATAGGATGGGGTAGGATTAAAGGAGCATATCTAGCAACGACTATGGCATCCATTCTATTCGGAGGGGGATTAGCACCGGCCATAGGGATATTAGGTGGAGGAGAACTAGGAGGAAAAGGAGTGTGAACGGGAGATGTCAGAAAGGAGGCTCTCGAAGGAGACGACGGGGAAAACAGAGAGAAGGCTAAGGGACCTGAATGTGCAGATGCTTCTCTCTGTACAATGGTAGCAATAAAAGGAGGGGTAGTGAAACCTTCCGAGGCCTGAGGTCTTAACTGAGGCACAACTTCCAGAGAGGGGGGAGTGACAAGGATCTCTCCCTCTAATACTAGACCATGAGGAGAAAACTCAGCAGGAACACTCCCAAAATTCAGAAAACGAGAAACCTCAGAGGAAAGACGACTAGGAAGCTGAGAATGAGAAAATGGAGTCTTTACAGAAGTAGGAGGAGAAATACCTGATTCAGAGGAAAATATTTCTCCTTGAGGGGCCTTTCCTTTTCTGAGAATCACCTCTGGATTTTCTTCAGTTGTAGCCAGAGGCAGTTGTGGATGGGACCGCGTGTGTCTGCCGCTGGAAGCCACAACTGATCCAACGGGTTCACCGCAGTGGAGTCGTCACAATGGAGTCACCAGGTGCACAGTAGAAATCTTCAAGTTTTGATATCTGATGCACCTTCAGAATCAACTTAATTTTTGTCGTTCAATCCCAGGGAAAATATTCAACTTCGTCCCCGGCAACAACGCCAGAAATGTTGGAGTCAGAAGTCACTCCTGGATTGCTTGTAGGAGCAGAGCCCGACACCCATCAGTTTTTTATGTCACGATTTGTTTAAAGGGATGATCAAATGGAGGTAAACTCAAGACATCATTTCAACTCTGAAACTAGGCTGGGTATGCATGAACGAGTGAGGTCTTGATAAACTTCAAACAGTGAGTTGCATTAAAGGGTGAGTAGGGGGAAGAATTGCATGAGAAGAGTGTGAAGGTCTGTCATAAACATCAGGTTTGTAAAAGACTGGAGAAGAAAGCATCCGAACGCAAGATCCTTTTACATTCAAACACAGGAGACCAGAGAATACAATAATGTCACAACAAATCCTTTATCATAACATAACCGCAATAATCCACGCGAATCATTCGACCATGAACTCTCTGGTATAAGACGAAAACATAGATGGAAAAAGGAGGACTGTTTGTCATAAAACAAGAAATCTCAAACACAGAGGCATAACCAGGAAACCAGAATGGTTGTTAAAACTTTACAGTCGGGAGCTTCGCTCTACCATCGATAGATACAAAAATGGCGAAAGTGCCTTCATATACTCAAACTAGCAACAACAACAAAATCGAGACGTAGCATTGAAAGCTTTGCGTATGCATGGCTTCTGACAGTTAACACCTGCAATCTCTGAATGGTCGTGCAACTTATGGCAGACACGATCGATCTTCTGACAGTTTCATTGGCGACTCGACGTGCCTTTAATTCATTGCCGGACTTCCCCATTACGGCGGAGACGATGTCTAACCACCACCAACCGCTTCAATAACTGCTTTCTTGGGATTGAGGACGACCTGGCCAACTCAGCTCTTTAGGATGTGGAAGACTCCTCGCGCTGCCACCTGGACTAACTGAATGGCTTGACGAATAGGCGTGGAGGCCAGCGTGAAGGATGGGGTGCATGACAGGAGTGATGGCGTTGAACTATGAGGGCGAGGCCTGAAAAGATGAGGGGGCGAGAGAGGTTATAGGAAAGACACATGGAAAAAGGAATAAGCGTAGGAGGCAAGAGGGTAGACGTAATGGACGCATTTTAGTGGGAGGTTGACGTGGAGGGAATAGGACACGTGACAAGTGGTGAGTGCACGATGAGACGAGGAAAGGGCCATCTGGACGAAAGAGTGGGGGAAGATAGATGACACACGACAACAGGGGAAAGGCGGTTCTGGAGGATGACATGGTGGGAGAAAGGCCCACGATGACTAAACACAGAGCAACTGAGAATGATGGGATCACTCGAGCGCCATTGATCTGGGCGCTAAGATCTCGGTCGTCGAAAAGTTGCTCGCCCGATTCCGGACCCCCCCCCCCTCCGCTTAAAGGTAGAAAAGCAGGGGGGGTCCGGAATTGCCTTTATCGCCGTTGATCTGGGCGCGCTGATCTGGACCGTTGAAGAGATGCGCCCCCGANGGGGGGGGGGGGGGGGGGTTCGGAATCCCACATGCACCGTTGATCCGGGCGTGCGAATCGCTGCCGCTCGGACTTGCTGGCCGCTTACCACATGCACATTTGCGTTCAAAACTTAGGACAAGTCAGTTTAACCCATTCTTTTGCATTCTAACCCCCTTACAAGAAATATCACTAACACCTCCATCTGCAATCATTACTTGAAACTCTGGCGCTGGATATACAAAGCAATTGAGATCTTTGGCTAATTTATAGTGAATGAAAATATGAGTACTGCCAGAATCAATTAGGACTATTAACTTTTTCTTTTTTATGTATCCTTCGATCTTGAGGGTTTGAGGAGTGCTAATTCCAACCAATGCATTACATGATATCGTGGGAGTCAACTCTTCAGACGAAATTGCTTCTACGTTTTCATCTTGATATGGTTCTTGTTCTTCTTATTCTTCCTCTTCACAATCTATGTAGAATAATTTCTTCTCACCATACTTATGTCCCTTACTGTACTTGCTGTCACAATTAAAGCATAAACATTTTTCTTTTCTTTCCTCCAATTGTTGAGTTGTCAACCTTGTAGGTTGAGGTGTTTTAGGAGAAGGAGCATTGTTCTCTCTATAGATGTTAGGATAGGTCCTTCTAGTAGCCATAGCCATATTTTTACTTTCAACATTTCTTG
>ML781869.1:583811-594487 GCA_009831015.1 Picea engelmannii | reverse complement strand
CACCTTCATCAAGAGTCCAATTAGGATTTTCTGGAGGCTTATTTGGTGTAGAAGGTCCCTTTTTTGGTGGCATGTTGGCCAGGTATCACTTTTGAATCTTGATTTTGAGGCGGTTCTGCTAGACAATATTTATTCTGTTCTATTTCCCATGTTTCGGCCCTTGTGGGTATGAAACTTTATTTTAGGTAGTTCTCTGATATTTCTTCTCTGTAATGCCACATGTCTGATCAAAATTGGATGTGCCAAGTGGAATTTACGGTAACTTCCTCACAACTTGCCTATTTTTGGCCTTTCCAAGAGATCTCACTTGTATAGCATGTCTCGCACAAAATAATTGATATAAAATTCTAAAACTCGCACCCAAAATACTATAGACTGTCCACGATCCAATGAAACCAATCCCACTCAATTTGGATACTCTAGCAAGAAGTTATGATTGCTTTACCTGGAACACCTTCTTGAGACTAGTCAGATACCCTATCTTACACAAGGTGTATCTACAAATTTAAGATGACCCAGAAGCTGAAATTTTTACCACAGATACCTTACTAATTTCTGTAAATGGCCTCCATATTTTAGGGTTTGAAACATTACATAAATTTTTTTATAGCGAAAATTCTGCAATGACTCATTTCAGGATGATTCCAGAACCCTATCTTGTATAGGTTGTATCTCCGAAAGTATAAGGCCTCAAGAGATGAATTTTTAACCCAACGTACCTTGATCTGTTTACTAAATATCCTCCAAGACGTTCCTTCTGAAACGTTGTAGAAAAACAGTTATAGCAAAAATTCCACGGTGTCTTAGATGTAGCAGTGAAACCCCAAGACCTTGAGCTCTGATACCATATGTTAAGAACTAAACATCAATATAGCATAGAAAAACCTCAAGAAAAGTACTCAATGCCTTGAAAAAGAGATAATTTTAGATAATAAGCCTCTTTGAGGGGGCAACCTCCTTTTACCCCACTTAATGTTCAAGTACAAGATGATTCAAAATGAAAATGTCTCCTTGGTATATATAGGAGACTAGGAGGTATAATTACAACTAATGGCCTAAAGCCGACATAAATAAAATAAAATTACTAATATAATATGCCTCAATTAAGGGGTAATGTGCCAATATTAGGGCTTAACAATTTTTCACTAGGAGCCTTGAGTATATGTCTTCATGTTCAATACCAAGGATATCAGTGAATTGATCGAAAAAAGTTATGTTCTCTATCACAGTTAAATCTCCTTCCTCTGTAAACTTCGATAAATTCTTCATGTAATTTTTGGGTAAGTCATGAAGGATGGGAGGAAGTACTAAATTGGCACATCTGGTAGCTACTTTAGCAAAAATCCTAGGGGGTGGAGGTGGTCCTTGACCACCCCCGCCTCAAGTGCCACTCCGGACTCCAATGCCACCTCCTTCAATAGCGCCACCTCCTCCTGCAAAACCACCTCCATGACCACCTCCGACCATAGCCATTGGAACTTGGGAGCGAAAACGAGGGTTCTCAAAAACTTCTAGAGACTGAAGTGGTGACCTTTAAATTTCCTCAAAATGAGGCGATGGGAGATATAGAAAATGATCGTTAGGAGATGGAAAGTCTAAAAGCGGAGAGAAAGGAAAACATGGATTGGTTTCTTCAGACTTACAAGATGTATAGATTGGTGAACGAGCATGAGACGAACCAGGGTATAAAGTATACTCTTCAGGATTTTGGATAACTTAAACTTTTGCTTCAGGTGAGGATGGGGTAGACAGAAAGGTAACGATAGCTGGTATGGAAGGGGATATTTTATTCATACTTTATGGAAAATCAAAAGGGTCAGACTCAATATTTATTTTGGGTACAACTTTCTCCAGGTTCTCGCGCCTAAGTTCAGACTGGATAGTTGAGGCTTCTGCAGAGGTCGTTTGTCTAATATTCTTTTCAGAGGTTGATTCTTCACCTGGAACATTAGTATTGATTTGTGCGAATTTTGGTTTGTACTTCTTACCTGTCGACGCAGTAGTCGACTTGAGGTATCCTTTTGGTTTTAACAACCTTTCAGGGTCGGACACAGGGGTGGTCTGTTGATCATCTGAGTTTTTTCTGGTATTCCTTTGATAGAATGCAAGTTTATCTGTGGTGTATTCACCAAGTGAAAGATGAAAAATAGCCTTAATACAATATTCAATCTTTGTTCACTATAAAAGACATAATGTTGTCTTGTCGTTTTCCCAGGGAAAAATAACTTTGTTTCTCTGTCCCCGGCAACGGCGCCAAAAATATGTTGGTCCTGAGATTAAAATCAAGGCTCAAAGGATAATGCCAAGCATCAGGAAAATTTTTTGAGAGTGTGTTTTAAAATGATTTTCCTACCTCGGTTATATGAGAAAAAATCCTTAATGAAACTAACATTGTAGCAGTACATAGGTCGTATTTCGTATCTGAGTCAAATCAAAATAATAAATGAAGTGAGGGAAAATAAAAAAAACTGCGAAACAAAGCAGGGCATCAATTACAGAAGAGTCCCACCTTATTGCAATAGAAGAAAACAAATTAGTATAACCTTGAATAAAGCATAAAAATACAACAATCCACACAACAAGCAGGTCTTGTATTACTCATAGTAAATATAGAGGAACGCCTACTTACTCAATAAATTACTGATACAATACGATTTCAGTAGTCGTAGTACTAAATTGGAATCAACATTTATTCAGGAATACATAAAGAAAATGAGCAATGGAAGACAAATGAACACATAACCCAGATTTGAACAAAACTTGGAATCTTTGTCTGCACTTGTATTAATAATCGATAAGGAGAGTCTTCTCTATTACAATCAACAAGAAGCAGCTTGCAATAAGTCTTTGATTTATGTATTTATACAAAATGTCTCAACCCAAAACTGTTGGACTTCTCATAGATAGTATTAAATATTACAACATGAAAAACTGAAAGGTTACATCTACACCTCGTCTGTCTCTTTGTCTGCATGCAGAGACATTTATTCTTCATATCTTCCATCTTGGAAACAGTTGGAACCTGATTATGACCTGTGTGAATATTATGCTCAGATTGTCTCATTTATTTCCAGATGTGTTGGCTTTCCCATGTTCGACACACTGGATACATCTGCTTACTAACTGCATTACTAGCATGGAAGGTTATGTTGTTTCATTCTCCTCGAAAATATACAACTTCTTTTCTATATGAGGCAACCTATCTTGTATTTTCCTTGCTTCCAAAGATACAACTTGCAGCTATAAACTGGGATTTACTATCCACTTGTTGATCTGGATAAGGTCGATTTGTTTCAATCGTTGGATGGATGTTTGGGTTTCTTCTATACTTGTCTTATAATTAAGTTGTTTTTTCACTATATCAATCTTCCCCAGAGCCTCAGAGATACTATCTCTTTCAACGTCTAATAACCCTTTGTCGAGTGAAGACAATCCTTTTTCACAAGATTTATTTACTTCCTTGGCTAATCTTTTGCTTTCAACCAGATTTGTCTCCCAAGTCTTCAAGATTATGTCGCCTCGGGTTTGCTCGGAAAGAGACAATCGAGGGACCTTTGCTACTTCATCTTTTGCTGCTATTAAAATGACCTCATGGAATGTAGATCGAGCTACAATGGCTTCTCTCTCTTTAATGTAAATGTTATTTAGTGATCTGAAAATAGAAGGCTGACTTGTTATGCTATGCAAGCACCCTCTACCTCATAAAATAAAACCTTAACAAGACCTTGCTTCATGTGTTCAAATAGGCAAGATAGTTTATGTGTTTAGTTTATGCTTCTTCTTGTCAAAATGTATGTGAGGAAATGTTCTTTTAAATGCTTAATCATGTGTTATAAATCAATATACATCAATAAAAAGTGCAGCAAATAACACATCAAAATCACATCAATACCAAGATGATAAAGGAGTTCACCCCTCTTCGGGCTACATCTCCTTGAGCCTCCTTCAATGGACTTGGCTCTTTGGGATTAGTTTGTCAAATGCTCTTTACAAGCTACTGCTCAACTCCAATGGATTTACAGACTGTACCATTGGATTTAGAATACATAAAAACCCCAAAAATGACTGTTAAAACTCTGCAAATGGACAATGGCTCATCCAACAATGACCTCTTCTACATGTGACCTCCAAGCTTCCCTGAGCTTGAATGAGGAAAAAATACCTGTAGAAGTCCTCCAATGGATCTGAAACCTATCCCAATGTGTTCAGAGCATAATAAACAGTCAGAAATGACTATTCATTCTAAGAAAATGGTTATGTGCTCATTAGAGCAATGCCTCAAACAATGAGGGCTTTAAGCTTCATGGAGCTTCCTCAAACTTCAAATGTGAAAAACCTGCAAAAGGGCTCTTCAAATTCCTATGAAAATGGTTCCAATGGACTCATAACGTCCAAAAACCCCTAGCTGGGCTTTTACAGATCCTCATTTGGCCAAAAATTGAAGAAGTTATGCTTGCTGCCATTTTTCTCCTTCAAACCTGCTGTAACCTGTTCGCCATTCTGCACCTGTGGGAAAGTGAACCTAGCTTCTGAGCGTTTTCGGTCACCAAACCCAACACCCACGTGCGTCCCGCAATTCGAGCCAATCTGTCGAACAGTTAACGGGAATAAAGCCCCCCGAGTCGGAGGTGTTGGGCGCATGGGGGGCCATATGGCCACGTCCCAGCGCAATTCTTGGCACCCGTTTTAGTGGTTAAATGTGGGTGTGACAAATGTCGGGTCAGATGGGTGTTAACCGTTTGCAAACCCAAAACCAAACTCTCGCGCGCCATTTACACCACATTTCCCGCGCGATATAATACCGTGGCATATAATGGTTTAAACCGTTGGTTATAAAACATAACACACATTTTATATATAAACCCGCGTGTAATGGAATCCGGTCACATGGATCACGCCGAAACCATGGGATTTGTGTTAATATCCAAACCCCGCGCTATAATTTAAACGGTCATATGACATTTCACATGTAATCGCCGGAACCACGGGCTGTATAGTTTACAATCCCCCGCGCGCGTAAACATTGTGTATTGGTCACATGGAACTCCATAGAACCGGGGTTGGGGCTGGCACCGTCCTTTTGATGCGTCTCTCTTTTAACTATGACCCTCCTCTTCTTGTTGAAAAATAAGTTTTTGGGAGGAATTTCTTCTACGACAATCAGAGTAAGGTCTTCTATGAATACGAATTCGACATTCGGATTTCCTTGGCTTGAATGTAAAGGTGTTAATGATTTGATAGGGCTACCTATCTCGGTGGACATTTTTTTCCTTGCTGTGTTAGTAGCCAGTTTATTTGGTGTGGACAGTGATGTATCATGTCCCTTTTTTATTAAATCTTCGGATTGAGCTTTTGCTTGATCGCCTGGTGGATTTCACAATGCAATATCCCCTTCTGCATTAAAATTTTAGTTTTCTTTGGATTCCCTTGATCATCATGTTCGCTAGAACCTCTTGTTTCTAAACCCTGAGTCATAACCTCCTGTGTAGATGGAGGTGTCTTGGTTTCTCCCTGTAAGACTTCAGGCAAACTATTTCTTCTGTGTCTCTAGAAATTGTAGAACTCGGCTAATTGATTTGGAGCCAGAGTTCAGACTCTGTTCAACACTTCCTGGTATGACCTTACTCCCCAAAATATTTCATCCTGTGGGGAATCTTCATGCTCATATCTCTTTAGATTGTATAGATCCAGGTGGTTTGTCACGATCTTTTGGGGATCATGCTTCTTTAACTCAATATCAACCAACTTAATGTCTTCTAGGGTTGCGGCCTCCACTTTTGAGTGACCAAAATATAACAATGAGAACATGCCAATTTGTAAAGGGAAGGTCAACCATACCTTTTTCTGCGTTGATTTTAATTATTTACTGATTCCCCCTGTCACAGTTTGATATGCTACCTCTCGGTACACCAGTCCATCTGGTAGAAACTTTGGTAAAGCATGTGGGGGAACTGAACACCCATAAACCCTGATGTAGGAGAAAATTTCCTCAATATACCAGTCTACTATTTTCCCCAGGTTTGTCATGATATTGTCTGAAATCATGGGGGGCGGGAAACCGTAGAGAGCGATATGCATTTGCACCACCACGTAGTTGAAAATTTTGTAAAAGAAATATTTTTCTTTATCCTCCAAAATATTGGAGTGATAGAAATGTATGGGCTCAGTGTTGGATGGAGTCGAGCTCCATCTCATAAAAGGAAATGACATCATAAAACAAATGGCATCCATAATGTATGCTCACATGTATAAAGGGGCAAGTTTCCCTTTGGCTTTCAATGACTGATACTCTGTGATTTCCTTAGCCAAACTGTCCGATAATATCTTGGCCCAATTGAAAGAAAAAACTTCTGCAACTTCATGCATGATTGGTACCCATGGTAACAGGAAGTGAGCAGAGTTTTCTTTCCCGAAAAGTCTACATAACATCATGGCCACATACATCATATGAAGTTCTAATGATGCAATGGCATATATGCCATGGGTGTCTTCTCTGAATTTCTCAGGGTGTGCCCACCCGTCTTTGATTAAGTCAGGGTAGTTCTTTCCATATTGTGTGCACTCTTCTTCGTCGAACTCATTTTGGAAAGCGACATTATAAATGTGCTTGAAAATTGGGGATAATTTGTACAACACCTGTATATGCTCCGGTCGGAAAGACCCAACAACAACCTTTTGTGAATTGTGGATGATTCTAGTTGAGACGTTAACATTCTCCAAGGCCTGGCCTATCATGTCGTTATACGACATGAGCCTTGGTTGCGTGACTATTTTATGCAACTCTGATTGAGCTATATATTTGAGCTTTGTTGCCTGAGTTTCGGTCACCTCATAGCCTAATTCTTTCGGGTATTTAATCAGCTCATGTTGTAGGATATCAAACACTTGCGTCCAGGTTTTCACGGTATCTATAGCTCTGGCGAGGTGTCTGAGAGGACATATGCATTCAGGTTCGTGCTTTCACCAACCGCTTTAGCTATTTTCCACGAAGCCGTGATAGTAGTAAGATCAGAACTGTGCTAATTGTTACAGGGAAATGCATAAATTTCTTAGCTTGATAAAACTTGTTGTTCTGCGAGAAATACAAATTAGAATTCAAACTCCAATATCGTTATTCACATTAAGTGTATTGACTTTACGAATACCTTTACTGATGATGTATCCACTTTCCTTAATGAAAATATCTAGGCGGTGATCCGTGATCTTATTTGAAATCATTGTCGTATATCCGTTATTAATTCCATTAATGTTTGGTAGTTCACGATCGAGAGGTTGGATGAATAAAATTTGAATTTAACCGAGCTACGATTTAGCAAAAAGTTAATCATGAGATAATAGTATTTAACCCATTAACTAATCGTATTTAACTTTTAAGTCTTTTCGGGTTTTCAGACTTCGGGATATTTGGTAATAGCTCGAGATAGGATCCCCGAAACTCGAAATCGCGAAGTGATTAATCATTGGATAATTATATTTAATTTTAATTAACCCTGCTTAGTGCTTAAGGCATTTTGGAAGTTCGGACTTTGCAAACTTTGAGTGTGATGAATGGAAAATATCCAAACTCCAAACACGCGAAGTTATTATTTAACTTTTAATTGGGTTTTAGATTTTTAGATATTTACTATTTTGTACATTGGCAAATTAATTTTATTAAAATTTCCTTGGGCCACTACCCATAATAACTTATCAAAGCCTAGGAAGGCATACATGTATGGTGACTAAGAATTTTTGAACACCTTTTGGGTATCAGGACTTCAAAGTTGCGACATGTCGAAACACCTGAAGTGCGGAACTCCGAAGTAGTCTCTAGTGGCTTGACCCTTTAATAGTCAAGCGGCTCCAAAACACTAAGGGAAAAAGGAATTGTTCAATCACCGGGTAAACTTAATCAATGGTGGACCTCGTGCGTGCTTTAAGGCTAAAAAATGAAATTGATTTATCATTTGGAAACCGACTCTGAGGTAGAGTAAAAAGGGTAGGGTAAAGCTTCAGGATTATAATTTTAAATGTGTTCCAACATAGGCTCCATCTGGGGATCGCGTCTCCCTGCGAGGCGTGGAAGAACAGTAGACGAAGTGCCTTTATTGGGTAAATGGAGTCATCATTGGGTTTATGGGAAACACTTTTTTGAAAAATCATACAGAAGGATATTAGACTTCAGTTGTGTCTCAAAAAAACTTTCAAAAACTCAATCATTCACTGATCCTGAGTTTAGGCTACTAAAATTGTCCCTTTTCCTGAAACTGATTTCGGATCTGTTTAAGATAAGCAAAACAATCTTAACCGATCTATCAGACTCTGGTCAATCTTGTTCGCATCAAGGTAAAGTAAATTGAACAATTTAGTTTAGGGAGTCCCCTATTGGTTTAGAATGTAAATCATGTCGAAAAGAGAAATAGCTACCAAAGCACATTATATACATGTATAACAACCTTGCAGATATCATAGACATTTCTTCACTGCCAACGAGCCTGTTCAATACCCCGGTGAAGTTATCTACATATCCCATTGAATTTCCTTTCACCACTTCAATTTGTGCTTTGTTGATATGAGGGAAATCATTTAAATAAATTTCCTTTCATCATCTCTTTGGATAGAATGGGGGCAATCAAATTATGAATTTCCTTTCACCATCTGTCTCATATTTTAATATTTCTAAAGTGGGGGCAATCAATTTGTATACAACATACGAGGGATGATATCTATTTAAAATTTAGAAATGATGGTATGTCAACCCACTTTGATTTACTCTAGACTAATCCTCTCCCAAACTTCAAAACACCTTCGCCTCTAGGGAAGTTCTTATGGGAGAATTTTTGTTTTCCAGGGATTTTCCTTGAGATAAAATAATTAGTTCAAATCTGATAGAAGGGATAAAGTAGTCAAGATTAGCCTAGACATACTTTCTTTCAGTTAAAATTGGAGGAATCATAAAGATTTTCGCCCACTCTTGTTTTGAAGATTTGTTTTTTTAAGCTTGGTGATTCAAGGTGAAATATTTATTTCTGTGAAGATTTAAGATCAAGAATTTCAAATCAGGATAGAATAAAGGCTTTCAGATATTCTAGATGGGAATAGAACGAGTAGTCAGAGTTTTTGAAAGGGATCTTATTTCCACGTAAGCCTACTTCTTGATTATCAATTTTTGTTATTTTTATTTTCTTTCTCTTTGTATTCTTTGATTCGTAAATCTTAGAGACTTATTTATTTCTAATCCTTGATCAGGTGACCATTTTCACATGAGTACAACCTTATTAATACTTTATAAGATATCATTTTTAGCATTTTGGTCCATAGAATAAATATAGAGGTTCATACTTGAATTTCATTTGTATTTTCAACAAAGACAATTGTTAATGCATCATCTGTTTAGAGAGAAAACAAATATTTTGAAACTGAGTGTTATGTTCCAATATCTCCTTATTGGCCATCTGACAATAGAATTCTGCAAAGAGGAAATAATCATAGGGTTCTGTAACATAGAAATGATATGTAGTACAAACATCTTATTTTTTCTTTTTGGAATACTAAATAAAACTAGGTTTATTTAAAAAGTACAATTTAGATAATCTACAGAAAGGGACAAAAATGTGGTAGAAAACAAAAACCAAACTGGTATATACAATGGTACAGTGTAACATTTTTATTGCATGAAATGTTTCAGATAGCGCCCATTGATAGGGGCATAAAAAAATTTCCCGTCTAGATTCTCCAGTAGGAAAGAATTCTTCCCCTCTGTAAATGAAATCCTGAATGGTCCAAACTAGAGATGATCAAACTTGTCGTGTTTACCCACATCTTCTTTCCTGGCATCCCATTTCAAAACTAAATCACCAGGCAAAAATTCCATGTCCTTTTCCTTTTTGTCGAAAAGGGATTTCATATTATCTTGATATTTTTGAAGTCTGTCATCGACTTCAGCTCGGTTCTGTTGAACCTCAATTATTTGATTTATCCTCCTCATCACATCATTCAGATATTCATTTGCGTCTTGCCACAGTTTCATTACTAGAAGAGATAGATTAATAGGGAGAACAACATCAGTGCCATAAACCATTTGGAAAGGACACATGCCTATTGATTTCTTTGTATATATTTGGTTTGCCCATAAGGTGTACATTAGGTGGACATGCCAAGCCTTATTATTTTCCATTAATACTTTCTTGACTATATTCATCAATATTTTGTTGGACGATTCATCCAACCCATTTCCCCGAGGATAATAAGTTGTAGAATTCCCCAACACAATGTTGTACTTCTGACAAAAAATTATCATTGCCATATATTTGAACGCCTCAACATTATTTGTAACTATTTTCCAGGGACAACCAAATCTGGATAGGATATTTTCCTCCAAAAATTTTATAACTATCGAGTCTGTGGAATTTTTGAGTTGGAATGGATTCCACCCATTTTGTGAAATAATCAGTAGC
Source organism: Picea engelmannii (assembly GCA_009831015.1). Taxonomy (NCBI): domain Eukaryota; kingdom Viridiplantae; phylum Streptophyta; class Pinopsida; order Pinales; family Pinaceae; genus Picea; species Picea engelmannii. Next base: position 584,051 of record ML781869.1, on the reverse strand, counting down.
AGTCAGAATCCACTTGAGTCGGGCACTTGATTGCGGGTGAATTTCTTTGATGAAGTCCAAGCCCCATTGTTGAAAAAGAGCTTCTGTTTTAATTAGGACCAAAGGTAGTGCAGGGAGATTTTTCTTGCCAGAGAAAAGTTGGCAAGGGTTGCAAGCTTTGACTTTAGCATTCACAGTGTTATCCCCGATATCTAGGGATAACTAGGAGATCATGTCTCGAGGCCCACATGGTCCTAGACA
>ML781869.1:565200-580599 GCA_009831015.1 Picea engelmannii | reverse complement strand
TATTGCATTAATGATATGATACAAGGACTTAATTGTGTACATTGAATGCTCTTACATCTTGGTGTTCTTATTGAAGAAGTGATATGAATCATATGACTTTGTTTATCCATTGTTGACTTCATCAATAATTGCATTAATCATTTTCTCATATATATATATATATTAGAAGATAGTCATTGATATTATGAAGTACTAACCCACTGCAAGAACATATTCTAGTCTTTTTGTCTTGTCTCGCAAACAGGTGCATCAATAGTGGATATTTCTCCTTGACTATCTCATTCGGGCAGCAATCTGTGAAATGGAAATTCTTTGACTTGATCTATTACCCTTAGCCCTTCATTGACCTAGATTGCTTAGGGACGTCTCCCTTGGACTAGCCCTCCTAAATAGAAAGAGCTCCCCATCGAGGTGACAGTGGGTGGGGAAGCTCCTGTTACGCCGGTTTCAAGCCCTGACTCAAGCTCTTTAGACCTTTCCTACAAACCGTGCAATAACACACAACAGTGAATAATTTCGGCCAATAATATCCAACTCTCAGAATCTTGTAAGTTGTGTCCCTCCATGCGTGATGTCCTCCACACACTCCCTTGTGAAATTCATTTGTGACATCCTCTCTTTCAGGTTCGGTTAGGCAACGTAGAAAGAAACCTAAGGGGTCTTTCCAGTACAATTGTCCCTCAATAATATAGTACTTAAATGCATATATTTTTAATGTTCGAGCCTTTGATGGAGTCATATCGCTTAGTCACTGAAGAGTGAGGAGATATGAAATGATATCGCGGTACCAGTCGGAAGAAGAATATTTTTATTCGATATGAACTGTGAGGTTTTGTTCATAAATCTCTCCCATGTCTAAAATAGACTCATGCGATTCCAGGTGGTTTATCCCAAGTGATCTGAAATTTGACTTTGCTAATAATTTTTCCAGGCCTTGACCTTTAACCAACTTGGTCAGTTTAACCTCTAGATCAAACTCTTGAATTTTGGCTAACCACCGACCTCTCCTACTATCACTGTCTGGTTGTACCAATATGTCTTTGACATAGCTTTTTGACACATAGGTGATTATTCTGGAGTGTAGTATATATGTTCTGAAAGCTTTGAGAGCTTTCACTATCGTGTAGGCTTTCTTTTCCAGTATATCATATCTGGTTTCGGCGTCTCTGAGACTTTTGCTAAAAAACACTATCAGTTGTTCGAAACCTTCTTCCTTCTTTTGCATGAGTACAACTGCGATAGTATGCTCAGATGCGAAGGAGAATATTTGAAATTCTTTAGTATACTCAGGACTATCCAACACTGGAGTTTCACTTGTATATTTTTTAACTCATTCGAAGGACACTTTAGCCTCGGCGGTCCATTTGATTTCACTATCTTTCTTCAACATATTTGTGATGAATTTGACAATTTCATCAAAGTTAGGGATACATCTTCTTAAAAAAAATATTTTCCCTAAAAACGATTGGATTTATTTTTTATTTCTAGGAATGTTTATTGTATCAATAGCCTCGATTTGCTTGGGATTGACTTTAATTCCTTCTTTTGAAACTATATGACCCAGAAGTTTGCCTTCTTTAACTACAAAATGAGATTTTTTGGGTTAAGAGACAAACCAAATTTTCTGCATTTTTCAAAGGTTTGTTTGAGTTTGACCAGATGTTCTGCATCATAATTCGAGAAGACTATTAGATCATCCAAGTAAATAAAAACAAACTTATCCCTCTCACTGATGAAATCTATGTCCATTTCTCTTTGGAAGGTGGCCCTTATGTTCATCAAACCAAATGGCATTTTTTCATACATGAAAGTTGTAATTTAACAGATATAAAAAGTATGCATAACAGAAATAAAATGCTAGAAATGGAAGAATAACAACAATATAACCAGAACAATCACCACAATAACACTGAAACGATATAAGAATAACAATAGAAATAACACTTTGATTCTAAAAGCAATGTTCACGGGCCTCTTTGAGGGGGAAACCTCCAGTTGAGCAGAGCTCTATTACAATAATATCCAAGCTAGGGTTGTCATACCATCGACTCCTATTTATACTAAATATGTCTATCAAAATAAGCATCTAGAGGAAGATCCTTCTAGAAGCAGAAGATTCTATTAGGTCTTCTTACATTCGACTTATTCTATTTTATTGCAAGGCCTTATTACTATTGACCTTTATTACATCCGAATATATTGTTCTACCTATGTGTGGGTTAGGACCCTAACAAAAGTTCCCCACAGAGTAGTGAATACCGTTTTTTCTTTATCGTCTTCATGGACACCAATTTGGTTATAACCTGAAAAACTGTCAATCATTGACATTCTATTAGCTCCTACTACGTTTTCCAGGACATGGTCCATTTTTGGCAGCAGGTAATTATACTTCAGGGACGACCGATTTAAATTTCTGAAAACTATGCAAAGTCTAATTTCTCCACTTTTCTTCCTGACAGGTACCGGGTTTGCTACCCATTTAGAATATCTAAGTGGAACAATAATCTTTGCGCTTCTTGAACTCTCTTTCTATTATAGGTAAGAGGATATGATTGATCTGTCTCAACTTTTTTCTAAAAGGTTTGACACCATGTTTCAATGGAATTTTATGTTCTATCACATAGGTATCATAAGTCTTTAAATCATCATATGAACAAGAAAAGATATCTTTATATTTTTTAATCAATTCAACATATTTAATCTTTACTTGAGATGGAAGGTATTTAGATAGCTTTACTATCTTAGGTTCTTCTTTAGTCCCTATGTCACAGTCTTCAACTTCCTCAGGCTGAGGTCGTAGGGTAGACTTCAAGGGTATGTCGTCTTTATCAAACAGTCTTTCTAACGGTATCAGACCTCTGGGTATCTGATTATTATTGAGGACTAACATCCGATGATTTGTGATATTATCTTGGAACTTTTCAGGATCTTCATCTTATTTCATGATCCAGATATGACTGTTCTGATTTTCTTGGTCTATATGAGTCTCGGAGAATTCATCAACCATTAGAAATTGCTTAATCTGCTCATCGTCGTCAAAGACTTGCCAGTGTTGCACACTATTTTGGATTGATGGTTTTTGCTCATTTCTATGTGATACTTTAGCTTTAGGATAGTAGGAGGCACAAACGTTGCATCTGCTTTGGCCAAGGAATCTGCCTATTGATTTTCCATCCTCAGGATGTGATGAATGTTGAAAGACAAGAAAAAATTATTGATTAGATCCTAGGAACAATTCTTGTATGACCTTAGTCTCGGATTTTTAGCCTGATATTGTTGATTTATTTGTTTTACAATAAGTTCTACATCACCATAAACTATTAGATCTTCAATTTTTAATTTCCTAGCAGCCTCCAACCCTAAAACCAGAGCCTCGTATTCACAGACATTATTTGTATAATCGATTTCCCACTGTAGTCTGTAAGAAAAGGGATTGACATATTCCTCTCCAGGTGCAACAAATAACACCCCTACTCCTACCCCTTCACTAGATGAAGCACCATCGAAAAACATTTTCCAAACTCCTTTTCGAGTATTTACGTTTTTCTGTGTTTTTTCTAATTTTTTATTTTCTTCTTCTATAAAATCATCAAAATCATTGTCTAAGGATAAAATATAGTTTCCTAGATCCTAATCAGTGACATAGACTGGATAATTATTTGGGTTTTGAGGATCACTTATAGTGTACGCCAGTTTAGTCTCTCTGTACAATCGAGTGAATTGTCCACCAAAAATTGGGATAGTCACGTATGTCATGTCTAGTTGAAGTGATCCTCTGAGTTTTGCAACCCAGGAGATGGATAAAAGCATGCCATACTTGGTAGGTACATCAGCAAAAAATACATCCATAAGGATGCTCTTTACTGGAACTTGTGCAAGATTCACTACTAGATCCTTGATCATGCCTAGACATTTAACCTTTCTAGAATCAAAAGAATATAAATCTAGGTAAGGTCTAGTGATTTCAAGGCCCAAAATTTACATGATAACTTTAGGAATTAAGTTGTGGGAGGCCCTAGAATCTAACATATAATTATGAAGTAAATGATCATGCACAATTAATGTAATATATAAAGGAGCTACAAGATCCTTGGCATTTTCAATATGTGGACCAAACATAATTTTAGGATTTTCATCCTGTAAATTTATTACATCTGCATGACATTCTGCATCTGAGAAGTTAATCATTTTAGCGATCCATTTTTTATAAACCGGATTCTTAGCGAGCTCAACTAGGGGCATAGGGATTTTAATTTTATTTATTTTGTTTTCTAAACTAAAACCTCCAACCATTTTTTTCGCATTCCCTAGTTGAAGTTTGTGTTTCTATATTTTCTTAGTTTGTTTTGTTTTGGTTTCAACTCTTTTAGCTTGGGCAACTTGTTTTTCAACTGTTTGTTTAGTTTGGGCAACCGATTTTTCAACTGTTTGTTTAGTTTGGGCAGCCTCACTCACTTTGTTTCTTAATAGGATCTTTTTTGGTGGAGCACCTGCAGTACTTGTTTCTCTGGGCCTTAGATTATAATTTTGTTGAAATTCAGCGATTATGGATTCGGTGATTCCTTGATATGCAGACTCTCCCAGGTTGTTTATACTTTCCTCGTTGCTAGACACGGGTTCTTGTTCTAGAGATTTTTCATAGTCCTGTCTAGTTAGGTGAGGTTCCTAGTCTTCATCCCCAAATTTATTTAAATCCTCTTCTAACCCTTCGTAATCATGTATATCATCTCCTACAATTTTTTCTGACTTAAACGAAGACAAACAATTTTGGTCTTTGTTTTTTATTTGTTTCTGCTAGGTCTGAGAATTGGGATTTCTCTTGAAATATTTTCTAGCAAATGGGTCAGGTTTGACTTGGAATATTTCCATTCTAGAGATATTATTGGATAAATATTTAATTATTTTAGCCATATCGTCCATTTTTTCTTCCGTGGATTTTTCGGATCCTGAGGATCCTACTTGTTCTTTGAAGCGTCTTGGTTCCTTGGTTCCCATCTCAACCTTGGATTTTAGTTTACCCGATGCCATCGTGTTTGACTCTATTTATATAGGGTCATCTTGCATTCCCGTGAGAGTAGAAGATCTTCTTTCCCTTAAAAGTAGGGCAAAGTCAGGCTCAAAATCCCCTGCGAATGTCACTTTAGTTGTGGGTTGAGAGGGTTTAACTTTTGTTGGGATCTTATGATAGAGTTTTTTAAACCTCTGGGTGAACTCTAGGACTGTCTATGAATTATTTTTCCTCAGAGCCCCAAATTATGTCAAATAGTACAAGTGGTCTTTTGTTTCCCCCCACTGTATCAAAAAAGCACTTTCTAAATCATCGTAATACCTCAGGGTTCCTAATAGGAGTCCTCTAAACAATATTCTTACTTGTCCCTCAAACTTTTGTACTAGGATCCTTGAGTATGCTTCTTCGTGTTCAATACCGAGGATATCAACAGATTGATTGAAAAAAGTAACTCTTCATGTAATTTTCAAGTAATTCATGAAGTACGAGAGGAATTACTAAAGGGGCATATATGGAAACTACTTTAGCAAAAATCCTAGGGGGTGGAGGTGGTCCTTGACCACCCCCGCCTCCAGTGGCACCTCCTTCAACAACACGACTTCCTCTGCCAACACCACCTCCATGACCACCTCTGGCCGCAACCATTGGAATTCAGGGGGATGAAATTTAGGAGTTAAAAAGTGAGTTCTCAAAAACTTCTAGAGACCAAAGTGGTGACCTTTCAACTTCCTCGGAATGAGGCAATGAGAGATCTGGAAAATGATCATTAGTAGATGCAAAGTATAAAAGAAGAGGGAAAGGAAAACGTGGACTGGTTTCTTCAGACTTACAAGATGTATAGATTGGTGAATGAACCAGAGATGAACCAACGTATAAAGTATACTCTTTAAGATTTCAGATAACCGAAACCTTTTCTTCGGGTGAGGATGGGGTAGACAGAAAGGTAATGATAGATGGTATGGAAGGGGATATTTTATTTGGACTGTCTGGCGAATTAGAAGGGTCAGACTCAATCTTTATATCGGGTACAACTTTCTCCAAGTTCTCACGCCTAAGTTCAGACTGGCTAGTTGAGGCTTCCGCAGAGGTCGTTTGTCTAATATTCTTTTCAGGAGTTGATTCTTCACCTGGAACCTTAGTATTGATTTGTGTGAATTTTGGTTGGTTCTTCTTACCTGTCAACGCAGTAGTCGACTTGAGGTATCCTTTTGGTTTTAACAACCTTTCAGGGTCAGACATAGGGGTGGTCTGCTGATCGTCTGGATTTTTTCTGGTATTCCTTTGAAAGAATGCCAATTTATCTGTGGTGGAGTCTCCAAATGTTGTCTTGTCATTTTCCTAGGGAAAAATAACTTCATTTCTCTGTCCTCGAAAACGACGCCAAAAATATGTTGGTCCTGATATTAAACTTAAGGCTCAAAGGATAATGTCAGGCATCGGGAAAGTTGTTTGAGAGTGTGTTTTAAAATTCTTTTCCTACCTTAGTTATATGAGAAAAATTCCTTAATGAAACTAACCTTGTAGCAACACAGAGGTCGTATTTTGTATCTGAGTCAAATCAAAATAATAAATGAAGTGAGGGAAAATAACAAAACTATGAAACAAAGTAGGGCATCAATTACAGAAGAGTCCCACCTTATTACAGTAGAAGAAAACATATTAGTATAACCTTGAATAAAACATAAAAATATAGAAATCCACACAGCAAGAAAGTCTTGTATTACTCACAGTAAATACTGAGGAAAGGCTACTTACTCAATAAATTACTGATAAAATACGATTTCAGTAGTTGTAGTACTAAATTGGAATCAACATTTATTCAGGAATACATAAGGAAAATGAACAATGGAAGACAAAGGAACACATAACCCAGATTTGAACAAAACTTGGAATCTCTGTCTGCACTTGTATTAATACTCTATAAGGAGAGTCTTCTATGTTACAATTGGAAAGAAGCAACCTAAAATAAGTCTTTGATTTATGTATTTATACAAAATGTCTCAACTTGAAACGGTTGGACTTCTCATAGAAAGTATTAAATATTACAACATGCAAAACTAAAAGATTACATCTACACCTCCTTTGTCTCTTCATCTGCAGGAAAAGACGTTTCTTCTACATATCTTCCAACTTAGAAATAGTTGGCACCTGATTATAACCTATGTGAATATTATGCTTAGATTGTCTCATTTATTTCTAGATGTGTTGGATTTGTCGTGTTCGACACACTGGATACATCTGCTTACTAACTGCACTACTAACCTGGAAGGTTATGTTTGTTCATTTGCCTCGAAAATATACAGCTTCTTTTCTATATGAGGCAACCTATATTGTATTTTCCTTGTTTCCAAAGATGCAACTTGTAGCTGTAAACTAGGATTTACTATCCACTTGTTGATCTGGATAAGGTCGATTTGTTTCAATTGTTGGATAGTCCTTCGAGCTTCTTCTATATTTGTCTTAGAATTAAGTTGATTTTTCACTATATCAATCTTCCCCAGAGCCTCGAAGATACCATCTCTTTCAACGTCAAATAACCCTTTTTCGAGTGAAGACAATCCTTTTTCACAAGCTTTATTTACTTCCCTGGCTAATCTTTTGATTTCAGCCAGATTTGTCTCCCAAGTCTTCAGGATTATGTCACCTCAGGTTTTCTCAGAAAGAGACAATCAAGGGACCTTTTCTACTTCATCCTTTGCAGCTATTAAAATGGCCTCCTGGAATGTAGCGCGATCTACAATGGCTTCTCTCTATTTAATGTAAATGTTATTTAGAGAAAGGTATGACACCCTATAACAACTTTGAATAGCTTCCACTTTTGTAAAAAGGTTTTGTTGGGCTAATTCCAGCTTTTTGTGCACCTCCAATGCCTGATCTTGGAAATATGCCATCTCCACAGTAGTAACTTCAGCCAAATGTACCTTCGCCTAAAGTTGTTTGATAAATTCTTCTTGTTGAGTAGCTAATTCTCTATTGGCTTATGAATTTTCATCAAGGCTAGTTTTGAGTTGTTGAATTTCATGTTTGTCATAGGCTCTGATCTTTTCAAAATCCTTATTCATCTAATTTATTACATCTCTTTCCATGGTTTCCATTTAGTCTTGCAACTATCTTACTAATAGATTCTTTGTTTCAGTTGCTCCGCGAGATTTCCTACCGAACACTGATTTGTCGTGGAAAAATATCCCAATGAACCTGCCATCTCCATAATGAATTTTGTCTCATCTAAGGCCTATCCATCATACAACACTCTATGTCTATTGACATTTGCACCGTCCTTTTGATGCATCTCTCTTTTCACTATGGCCCTCCTCTTCTTTTTGAAAAAGAAGTTTGAGGGAGGAATTTCTTCTACGATAATCAAAGTAAGGTCTTCTATGCATATGACTTCGAAATTCAGATTTCCTTGGCTTGAATGTAAGGCGTTAATGATTTGATAGGGATACCTATCTCGATGGACGACTGTTTCCCTACTGTGTTAGTATCCAGTTTATTTTGTGTGGGCAGTGATGCATCCTGGCCCTTTTTAATCAAATCTTCAGATTGAGCTTTTCTTGATCGCCTGGTGGATTTGACAATGCAGTATCCCCCTTCTGAGTTAAAACTTTAGTTTTCTTTGGATTTCCTTGAGCATTTTGTTCGCTAGAACCTCCTATTTCTAAACCCTGAGTCGTAACTTTCTTTGTATATGGAGGTGTCTAGGTTTCTCCCTGTAATACTTTAGGCAAACTATTTCTTTTGTGTCTCTGGAAATTGTAGAACTTAGCTAATTTCTCTGGAGCCAGAGTTTAGACTCTATTCAACACTTCCTGGTATGACCTTAATCCCCGGAATATTTCATCATGTGGGGAATATTCATGCTCAAATATCTTTATATTGTATAGAGCCAGGTGGTTTGTCACGATCTTCTGGGGATCATGCTTCTTGAACTCAATATCAACCATATTAATGTCTTCTAGGGCTGCAACCTCCACTTTCGAGTGGTCACAATCTAACAATGAGAACATACCAATTTGTAAAGGGAAGGTCGACCATACCTTTTTTTGCACTGCTTTTAATTCTTTACTGATTCTCCTTATCATTGTTTGATATGCTACCTCTCGGCACACCAACTGATCTGGTAGAAAATTTGGTAAATCATGTGGGGGAACTAAACACCCATAAACCTCGATGTAGGAGAAATGTTCCTCAATATACCAGTCCGCTATTTTACCCAGGTCGGTCATGATATTTTCTGAAATCCTAGGGGGCGGGAAACCATAGAGAGMAATATGCATCAACACCACCACATAGTTGTAGATTTCGTAAAAGAAATATTTTTCTTTATCCTCCCATAGCTTGGAGTGATAGAAATGTATGGGCTCAGTGTTGGACGGAGTCCATCTCTAGCTCATCAAAGGAAACRACGTCATAAAACAAATGGCATCCATAATGTATGCCAACATGTAGAAAGGGGAAGATTTCCCTTTGGCTTTCAATGACTAATACTCTGTTATTTCCTTAGCCAAACTGTCCGATAATATCTTGGCCCAATTGAACGAAAAACCTTATGCAACTTCATGCATGATTGGTACCCATGGTAACAGGAAGTGAGCAGATTTTTCTTTCCCAAAAATTCTACATAACATCATGGCCACATACATCATATGAACCTCTAATGATGCAGTGGCATATATGCTATGGGTGTATTCTCTGAATTTATCAGGGCGTTCCCACCAATCTTTGATTAAGTCATAGTAGTTCTTTCCATATTGTGTGCACTCTTCTTTGTCGAACTCTTTTAGTAAAGCGACATTGTAACTGTGTTTGAAAATTGGGGATAATTTGTCATCACCCATATATTCTCCGATCAGAAATACCCAACAACAAATTTCTATGAATTATGGATGCTCCTGGTTGAGACGTTAACGTTCTCCAGGGCCCAGCCTATCATGTTGTTATACGGCATGAGCCTTGGTCGTGCGGCTATTTTATGCAACTCTGATTGAGCTATATGTAACGTCCCCAACCACCCATGGTCAGGCCATGCTACATGAGGGAACACTTTTGTTTTCTCACTACGGAACATATTGCAACATACCTAGTATTCAACTGAGCTATGCCACATAAATTTTCTCTTCAAACGGCATGCAATTATAACATATACATACAACACTCTTGCGGAATCTTTACATATAAACGTAAACAAACAATTACATTCTGTAAATATATGATTTCATACTAAAATAACAGTAAACACAGACATGCAACATATATAGGGAAATACCCACAAACATACAGATAGTTATAATCACACATATGATAAATCGTAACATAAGCACGTAAATAACAATGCAGCATGTAAATTTATCATACGATTGGTAATTATCTTAGAAATATTGTCACCAACTGTGTGCAGACCATCCATGAACTTCCCAGCCTTAGACTACATTGTTCATCACTCTCAACAGTGAGTCACCCGCCAGTTGGGACTAAAATCCACCCGGGTAAAGGGATTCCTAACCAGGCTAAAGGATCATAGACAATATGAAATACTTTGTCTCAGGCACTCACTCAACTAACAGCCTACAACCTCTCATTCCCCACATGCATGTCCCACCCAAGGAAGTGTGCCCCTTCTCTGCTCAACATTCCTTTGGCTGCCCCACTTCCCTTCCAGGGCTTCAACAACAGGCCAGGCAAGAAGTCTCAAAGCACTGTAGCTGCAGTTTAGCACCTTCAAGAAATCAATTCCCAACAATTCTCTCGCTAAGAGAATTTCTCATGGGCCTGACAACCCACCTCTTCAATTTCCCATGAGCCTGACAACCCGCTTCTTCAATCCTGCTCCCAAACTAACCAGGTACACCAATAGGAAATGGTTATGGAAACAGGCTCAGATATAGTGAAATGAATGTCTGAAGGATAACTGACTGCATGAGTGAAATGGTCATTTATTCATTGACTTGATGACTGAATGATGGAAGGAATCATGGGAGAGATGATCATGAGAATGATGGAGAGAAAAAAAGTGTGAGAATGAACTAAGTCCCCACGATATGTATGCATGTACGCAACTTGACACTTGTCATGTTGGAAGCTACTTTGGTCCACTTGTCCCCAACTTTAGAACTTAGGATAAAATAATTATCCATACTTTATGTTTTAAGAAATATTAATATAATATTCCTTTTTGGCTTAAGCTTTCTCGCTTAGCCCTTTCCCTTAACTTTTGGCCCTCCCTTTCCCTAACTGGTGGATTTTAGTCCCCCATCTCTTTTATTGTGGTCGTTCTGTGCGCAACGATGTATTTTATATTAATCATGAGACATATACAAAATAGGCACACTATCCTTTAACATCTAGGTGCACTGGCCTAATTCCAAAACATAAGCATCCCAACTTATATTAATTGGCTCACCGGCCTATAACACATATCATATACACAAGGCTCGCTGACCTCCATACTACGTGCACTTTAGTTACTGCACGCGGTATCCGAGAATGTGCACACTACATCATTTTACTATGCAGAACATGCGCGTACTATGCCATGAAAGGTGCATTACAAAATAATGTCAAAACATCTCACCAGCTTAAGTAAACTTACATTACATTTACAATTGCGTTCGACCGAGGGATATTACAATCCCCTCTCCTTATTTATGCACTGTCCTCAATGCATCATATACCCATATACAACAAAATTTTCAAAAATCCTCAAAAAGATTCAAGTATTTTGTCCGCATTGCATCGTCATGCTCCCAAGTAGCATCCTTGGGACCTTACCAAGTCCATTGGACCTTTACAAGCGCTATGGCTCGATTTTGGAGCTGCTTGATTTTGCACTCCAGAATGCACACCGGATGCACTCGAAAAACACCTTCTTGCTCCACTCGTATCACATTCCAATCAATAACATGATTAACATCAAGTATATGTTTCTTTAGAAATGATACATGGAATACATTATGAATAGACATAGATGCAGGCAATGCAATCATATAAGCAACTGGACCAATCTTCTCTAGGATTTCAAATGGCCCACAAAATCTGGCTGCCAACTTGGAGCTGTTATCACTCCAGGAAACTCTCCTAGGCTGTAAGTCGGAGATGCCTAGTAACTAACTCTTTTTGAAGCAATTTTCTAAATAATTGAAATGGTTTGTGGATCAAGATGAATATCTACGTACTGAACTATGTATTCAAGACTGTCTAGTAATATAAAATATCACAAGGCTTTCTAGTAATGCAATCAGACAAAGTTTGATTGAATGTAAGGGAAAAAAGGCTATTGAATCAGATTATACTTCATACCAACAAGTACAATGGACTTAACAACCAAAGAAATAACTTATGATCATCAGATAAATCAATCAGCAAATGAGATGACAGTCACATGCAGACTGAATGAGCATCAACAAAGAACCTCACTCATAAGATATCAAAGATAAGAAGAGAAAATTTGACAAACACCACTGAAAGAAGCTTGTAATTTTCTGTATAATAAGAATAAGTCTGTGATTACAGTAGCAGTATGGTATCACTCAAAATCGAACCCTTGTTTGATATCAAAACAGGCATTTTATAGCCCTTCCAAACAGTTGCACAGATCCTAAAAACATGGATCTGCCATTAAATGAAAAAAATTCTATTCTATTTAAACAACTTTAAAACTAAAGTCTTCAACAGCTAAACTAAGAGGTCGCACTGTCTTCAGCCTCCAAAATTCGCCATTTGCCTCCTCCAGCTTTCAGCATCTGCAGTGTGGTGAAATAACATGACACCTGTATATGACTGTTCAACCTTCCACTATCAATGGGCGAGTTTTTAGGGAATAGTTTTGAATGTGTAACGAAAATCCCTCGAATCCCTGAGGTTGAACTCTTGCATACAATTTAACAGTCCACTGATTCGTTGGCATATCTTCAAAACATGTTTGAAATAAACTTTTGCATTCTCGACCTCAAAACTTGCTTGCCCAACTTTCAACAACGCGACCGTTTGAATTTTTCACGGGGTAGTTGTTGAAAGCTATCGCTTTCCACAGCTAACGAGTAACGAAATAGTAGCCTAGCGCTGTTGAAAGTCCCGATAGTGCACAAAAAGAACCTTCGCCTTCAAAATTGATTTCAAACAAAAATCAGTGGGCATCTGACTTCTCACCTTGCATGTTGACGGCCACCTGAGCAAGAACCTTCAGGTCTGAGTGAGGTTTTTGTTTCAACTTTTGTTTTAACCCCCTGATCTGCTTCTTGAGGTGCCTGGTAAGACACCTCAGGCTGTTGCAGTCTTTGGCAAGTTTTGCCTTCCTTTTCTTCTCTCTGACACTCTCCTTGGCCAGTCTTTCAAACGTTGCATTTGTCTTAGCAAAGTTATCAGATAATTTTTTATACCTATCCTTAATAACCTGTTCCAAGACTTCTTGCTGGGCAATTACTTCCTTCAGATGTTTGATCCTTTGAGACTTATTTGACTTAGGGTTTCTGGATGATTCTCCCTGCTCTATATGACTGAAAGTTTCATAATTTTGTGCACATTCGGTTGATTGCTCTGAACTCTTAATGACAGGGCATTGGGCTTGTTGTTCAGATTCTGAATCCGAATATGGAAAATTAAGGATGTTCTTTCCTGTACTTTGTTGCGTAGGATGTCCTGAATTCTGTTGTGTAGTCTGCTCTGTAGCCTGCTCGAAATTCAATTTTCTCTTCGAACTGTGAGGCTTCAATCTAGATACCCTGTCCTCTGAAGGTCCTGATAAATCCCTTCTTCTTCTTGAGCTGCTATGAGGGGGTGATTGCCTCCTTACGCCAGCCATCTGTTCATTTGCAGTCTGGTTCTGGGTTTCAAAACCTTCCCAGAACAGAAAGTGTTCCCATCTCCTCCCCTGTTGTTTCAATTCTTGCAGAAGAATCAATTTAATGAGGCCTAGGTGACAGAGAGTCGATTTTATGCTCAAAGGTTGAGCTCTAATTCTTTTGTAGACTTTAGTCAAACTGTGATATAGGAAATAGGGAAAATTGATGGGGGTCTTACCTATGAAGTGATCCATAAGTTTAAAGTGGTACATCATCAATTTATCATATCTTCCTTCTGAGGTAATGTATAATTGAATCCCTTTGAATAAATCTTTCCACTCTTCAGCTAGATATGATACGAGCATACCTTTTCTCCACGCTTTGTGCTTGTAACCATCTTTCAAATAGACCCTGAAATCCAGATTCTTAGGAGCGGTGGTTTTAAACCATTTTTGACCAGTTCTTGGCAATCCTGTAGCTGCGGCAATTACAACCTCATCCACCTTGATTTCCACAGAGCCAATGCAAGCTTTGTTGCCATCAAATGTTTTGGCGAAGGCTTCAACTGTGGCCTGGTGAGACCCAACTTGTAACCTTTCTGTGAATTCCATGCACCCCGTATTTGAAAAATTCCTCTGGACCTCGGGATGTGATTCTAAAAAGGATAAGTTATCCAATTCTCGCTTGAGTAAAACGCCACTGCGTTTTCTTGCCATTCTGCAGCTCAAGCACTTGACCACTGTAATCACTGTAACCGTTTAGTCGAGCCGGGGTTCTACGCTGTTGAAAGCAGTCTGGGCTTCGGCTCTGTTTTGAATTAAATGAAAACTTCGACAGTGTTTTGGAAACGGTTTGTGATATGAGACCTCTGTTTGATTTGATGGTGTTAGGCCGGCGGTACCTCCTCTGTACCTGCATCACCAAACACGAACTTTCCATTCCGAAAGTGATGAGCGTTGAGCGTGGGTTCTGGAATGAATTCAAATTACAGTCATATCCTGACATGGATGGTTGAGTTTCAATGATTGCCCATTCCTATCAGCGCTTGCCTTGGATTTACTCTGTCGTGGGGTGATCACATCATGATTACTGTCATACGTGGATATCAGGCACGTGATTCCCGCATTGTGCAGCAACGGCCCGTGGAAAATGCCTCTGCCGAATGCTCGCTTGCCACTTTCACCAGCGTGCGACTCTTTTTGGAAACCCCTGTTAGCTGCGGAAAGTATTCACTTTCCACAGCGCACCGCTTTGTAGAAGACCCTCCTTAGCTGCGGAAAGTAATTACTTTCAACAGCGTGCCATATCAATTTGAACCGCTCCTTAGCTGTGGAAAGCGTGTACTTTCCACAGCGCGCCACCCGAGAACTGATTTTCAAAACTTTTTAATGTTCGACCACTTTCAACAGCGCACCCCTTAATGAAAAGTGTCCCTTAGTTGTGGAAAGTCGAAACTTTCCTCAGCGCACAACCAACTTTCGAACATAAGTTAGCTGTTGAAAATGAATTATGGAGATTTTGGAAAAGAAAACTTCATGGACCACATTATTTTCTAAAACAGAACCAAAAACCTAAGCTTAATGATTGCAGAAACTTCAAAATATGACTTGAGGT
>ML781869.1:511809-524470 GCA_009831015.1 Picea engelmannii | reverse complement strand
GAGCTCCAACTCTCTGGTTTCTCTAGCACCCACTAGAAGGAAGCACCAACTCCCTAAATATTCCAGCACCAACTGGATGGAAGCACCAACTTCCTGAATGTTCCAGCACCAACTAGATGGAAGCACCAACTTCCAGTTACACAAGCTCCAACCTGTATAACAGAGAACACTTGTTCTCCCTAGCACCACCCTGCCACCCTAGTTTCTCTGGCCACAACCAGATGGAAGCTACAACTTCTTGTGTTCAAGCTCCCACGTGAACCTCTGAGGACAACAGTCCTCCCGAGCACCTCCCAACCACCCTTAAATATCAAATAATGAATACACAGACAACTTATGTGGATAAATCACTTCTTACCATTCTTTTTCTGTTCTGTAATTCTTCTCTTTCTCTGTCCACCCAGCAAGTCGCATCTGCATCACATTGTTCTGTCATTCTGCTCTTCTTCTGCTTGCTCTATCGTTCTGCTCTGCTTCTGCTCTATCATTCTGCTCTTCTTCAGCTCTTCATTTCATCACATTCTGGACCTCATCTATAATGTCACACCACGCATGTCCTTCTTACTGTTTGATTCTTTTTCCCTTCAGAACGGCCAACCCAATTTAGTCTCACTCATTTTCTTTTATACACCCTTCCATTTTGATTCCACTTCCCCTTCCAATAGGTAATACAAGGACATTTGTCTTGGCAACTGAAACGCTAACCGATTTATCACCATCAGTCTGTTTCTCTTAACTGATTCATAACTGAAGAGTTAATGTGTGAGGAAGAACAACAGACCTCCGATCAATACTTGATCCAACAGTCCAGATCTAATCGGGATTTCACTCATCTCGATTTCGGCATTTGTGATGTCAAAATTCACAAGTCCTCCGGACTCGTGATTCTCCGATTCCCGATGGCTCCTTTCATACGCTAGCCCTCCTGAGATTAGCTCCCGGTCAACATGACCATCACTCCGTGACCACATCCTTATCTCTGACAGCTGGCCTCCACTACGCCACCGTCGTCCTTCGCTGCTGTGCTGACATCTGGCCCCCACTCATCGGGGTTTTCACGGATCGCGATTCTGACTTGCACAAAACTCTTGTCAACGGGATCCCCGATTTCCCGATGAATAAAATGCCGACGGCGCCTTGATCTTCGACACCTTTCCCTCAGATGGACGGTCCCGATCCCTTTGGGATTTCAAGACTTTCGATATCAAGTGACTTTGTCATTTCAAAGTCTCGATCGTCGATGCCTCTGCTGACGTCACACGTGGTTTGACACATGTTAGATCCTGCCACGTGTCACTCTGATTCGTGACTTACATGTGCCTGAAGTGTTGAATCTGCCTGACACCTGTCATTCCCTGGTTGTGCCACGTGTCCCTAGCTGACGTGGTCTACTGTCGTGAGTTGGATCAACGGTCTAGATCACATGTTGATCTGACGGTTCAGGTTCAATCGCGATTTCGCATATCGCGAAATCGGGGTTTTCGTTGCATTGTGTACTTTGCATATTGAAATCCCGATCCCTGAAACTCCAACACAACCTGGATTCTACGGTCTGTGATCAACGGTCCAGATCACTTCTTATCCAACGGCTGTGATTACATCGCGAGATCACATTTCGCGATTTCGGGGTTTTCATTGCCAAGTGAATTGGACATTTCAAAGTCCCGATCCCTGATTCTCCGATGAAGAAAATCAACGATCCATATCTCATGCTTGCTTTAACGGCTGCGATCAAATCGTGAAATCGCATATTGCAATTTCAGGGTTTTCGTTGTCGAGTAAGTTGGGCATTTCAAAGTCCCAATCCCCGATGGCTTATCTCCCTCGCAACTTCTGCAGATCTAACGGATGACGGGTATTAGCTTCCGATCTGACGGCTCAGATCCTCTCTCCGAGAAGGACTGTAAATTACGGTCCAGATATGTTTTGGATTCAATGGTTATGATTGAACCGTGATCTTGTTGCAATCTGACTGATACAAATCCATCAATGTCAACAACCATTCGCTGTCTGCAAACTTGCCATCAATGACAACAACCATCAACACGCATTCGCCGCTTGTTCAATATTTGCCAACATGGGCTTCATCATCATGTTTGATGAAAATCAAGACTGAAATATGTACTGGCAGCTGGTGATATCTCGGGTCCTTGCAGGAAAAACATGTTTGAACAGTTACACTGGAAAAGAGCTCCATGCAATTTGCAACCGGGTCAATAAATATATGATCTTTTTGTTGATTCTCCGGGTATTCCTTCAACATTCTAACATGGATAAGTTTTCCATTCGTGTCCTCAATATCAGACCATGACTACAACTGTTCAATTTCAGACTTATGCTTGCAAACAACATATTCTTCAATCAAAAAATCGAAAGATGATGCAATATCTTTTGGTTTTGGAGACGTAAGATTCTCGTAAAATTGTTTTGGATGTGGGAAACTATAAGACTGAATCTGAATATTCAAAAGCTCAATATCTTTTTCAAGTCTTTCAACAAACAACTCGAGAACAAAAATTTTAATTTCATGAGGAAAATTCTTCGATTTCCAACAATAAAACGCATTTGTTAACGGAATTTCTTCAATTGGAAAATCTGCTAACTCATCCCTGAGATCTTTGACAGCTTCACAATATATAGGATTTTCCACATACCTTGTCATCTTGAAGTATCATCAAGGCTTTGAAATCTGGATTCTTCAGCAGTAGAGTCGCTTGTGAACTTTGAAGACCGGGATCTTGAACAATGGAGTCGCCAGGTGAATGGTGCAACCTTCCGGTGTTTGGCTTATGTTCACCATCAGAAGTCAAAACTGAACTTGAAGTGCAGCTCTGGAGAAGTTCCCCAGTGGAGTCGCCAAAAATGTTAGCGCTCTGTAATTTGCCTAAGGCTGCTGAGGCAATCATAGAGGTAACCTCGAACCACTTCAAGTCTTGGATCTAGCCCTCCAAGACTCAGAGAGGGATCTCTCTTTTATATTTAGCTTTGTTTTTAAGGGATGGGCTTTAGGCTAGTTATAAAAGCAATGAAAATATAGAGTTTTTGATTTTGAGATGGTTACTTTGGGACAACAAAGAGGGTCATTGGGCAAATGGGGTCTGCGCTTAGAAATGTGGTTGATTTATCAGATCTAGATAAATCTTTTACACAGGGAAAGGTAGTGAACGTCTTGAATCGAATTGAGTTTTAATGATGTTGACTTGAGGAAGAAAAAGTGGAGGAAAAATCCAAGCAAGGGAGCAGCTAAGAATTCCTAAGCTGGGCTCTTTAGATGAATAACATAAAGATTATCACAAGCTGAGAAGCAGAGTATCTGCTGATAAATTCTACTTCTATAACATTCCTTCTGATAATAAGAACTGAAAACAAAATGAAAGATAACAGGAAAACACTTTAACAGAGGAAAACGCCACCAAAACACCCACACAAGAATCCTGTGAAAAACAAGCCCATTACTGATCAATCATTAAAGGATTACAGAAAAAACTTTCTAGCCAAGCACAACCCTCAGTTCTAGCAAAGAAAATTGAAAAATGCAGGTCGAAAACCTCACACAGGTCGACCATCTCCTCTCAGACCAGTCCCAGTCGAACCCTCTTCTAGTCTTTTACAGGTGTATAAATAATAAACAAAACCCCCCCAGCCTATCAGTCCTCCAAGACTTGCGCTTTAACTCTGCACTCTAAGAATAGTAAACAGTTACAAAGATATCGACACCTATAGACTATCTTTAAAACAACAAGACAGCAAATCAGAGGAAAACTAAATTTGGTACAGTTGCTTTGACATCTGGAGTTAGTTAATGGTTTGCTGGCAAATGGAAGTTAACAACATCACAATAAACCAGTCGAATGCCTGAGGTCGTTTTAGGTATGCTTCCAGTTGGAGGATTATGTTTAACCTCTGCCTAGAAAAAGGGACACCTCTGCCACCTTGCTGTGTCTGTTGCTCATTCATGAAGGGTCATTTCGCCACTTGGCATTCATGAAATGAAACTGTCTCTGGTCGAGCTGCCATCCGCATTTGAAACGCTGCCTCAAACAATGATGCTCTGCCACCTGTGTTTAAACATGCTCAGCCACCTGTGTATTGTTACCTACATAGGTGGACATCAGTTTGAACTGGTCGGGTTCCCTGTTTTCCACTATCCTCAGCCTCTAAGTTTAATTTATTGATGCACACGGAGCTAGATTGGTCTCTCTGATCCAAGAAGAAATGAGCATAATCCACTCTATATATCAATAGCGTTCTCACCAAACGACAGAGTCACTATCAAAGGCAAAGGATACTCGTTATTCACCAACACCATCATTATGAGTAAAAACTATCAGTGAATCTCCCAAGGGCAGTTGGATATGGAGCTTCTTCCCTTTCATAGGTGCCAGCTCTTCATCATTGAATTCATATGGATCTTGCAAGTCTTCAAAGCAGGCAATTCGCTTCTGCTCTATTGACCTAAAAGATTACTGCCCTAGGCCTGTCAATGAATTCATGCCAGCTGAAACTCTATTGTCTGTGCTCTTTGCTTGTGTAGTTTTTCCTGTATGTGAACCGATTAATCTATCCTTAATATGAAAAGTTTCACCATCCAAGGCATGATCATTATTAGAACCTAAAACTGAAAATTCTAAGGGTTGGTATCGATGCGAATTTTCTCTTGTTCTTCTTAGAATTTGTGGAGTTCACAACCTTATCCTGTGAACCAGACAGCTTCACTGTTTTGCGATGCCCTCTCCCACCATTAGCAGTGAAAGCAACATAAGGAACCTCCCTGCTTCCTTTAAGGTCTTCTTCCAAAGTTATGACTGTGACAGATATTGGCAACTCATCTTTTCTTGTACAGTTTTTTGAACTGTGAATATCATTAACATCATTCGCAGTCATACTATATTTTTCACGTATCCCAGAAACTGGACCATGTGATTTGTGTCTCAAAAGAAGTCTAGAGAGAGTCTTGATAACATTAATCACAGCAACAATAAAGGAAAGCTCTGGTCCCTCACATTTTAACTTTAAACTCGTCTCCAACAAGTGCTTCTGATTCTGCTCACTTAAGAAAGTAGCATTTTCCATCACCTTCATGCACTTTAGCAACATCCCTACACTCTCAACCATTTTAGATGTTCTGGATGATTTGAGAACAAAATTTGAGCCTTGGTCCTCCAGAGCCTCTTTTAGAATAGCAAAACAATTGAGAACAACATCACAAACAACAACAATCCCCCCCAGCTCTCGCATCATTTCGGAAATGAGGGTCCAAAGATTCCAAAACCAGATCTCTAATGTCTGAAGGATAAACAATCGGTTGTAAAGGAGCATGATGGGAAAGCCACAATAACCCTTCTCTTAAACAATAATCACTAAAATATCCATTGGCTGGCGTGTCTTTAGATATTCATCGACCTTTGGTTTCAAGAATCTGGTGCATCCCATCTTCTGTATATGGCTGTGTCGAAACAATGAGCAGGCGGTTAGGTACATCCATCAGACACCTCCTAACCTTCTATGCATGCGTCCTCCTCTGCGTTGGACACCTTTAATCCGGTTTCAAACACCTGGCAGAGGGTTTTTAAAGCTGCGTTTCATATATTTTTTATTCTCTACGGGTGATATCCCACATTCGCTTGGTGAAAGGAACTTTAGGTGCTTATAAGAGTCGACAGTCTCATGTTATGTCAATGAAGTGAGCCCGTGGCTTGGGCTTTGGGGTTAGGTGTAGGTGTTATGTTGTGTATTGGTGTATGAAATGGCGTTGGCTTGGGTGTTAGCCCTAGGCCACTATACTTTTGCTAAAAATTTTGTTAAAATATTTAAATTTTTATAAACAAGCCCAACTCTGCATAAAGGCCGAGGGGCCAAATTTGCTAAAAAGGGCCAAATTTTTGGCAAACAAACCAAATTTGCATTTGCTCACCACAATAACCATTTTTTCCTTTCAAACCAATTCCCAATTTTGCTAAAAATTGCACCAAAACTCGCTTTGAAGTTCGCGCGCAAGCATTCATCTTATGCTTGGTCATTGTCGGGCGTTTTATGCCGCCTTCGCCAGGCGTCATGAGCGAATACATCCACCTAAAATAGACAAATATTATTCAGAACATCGATTCCCTATTATATAGGGTTCTAACAGGATGAATACAATTTGAATTTACCCGAGCTACTTTTTAGTGAAAAGTTAATTACGAGATAATAGTATTTAACCCACTAACTAATCATATTTAACTTTTAAGTCTTTTCGGGTTTTCAGACTTCAAGATATTTGGTAATAGCTCGAGATAGGATCCCCGAAACTCGAAATTGCGAAGCGATTAATCTTTGGATAATTATCTTTAATTTTAATTAACCCTGCTTAGTGCTTAAGGCATTTCAAAAGTTCGAACTTTGCGAACTTAGAGTGTGATGAATGGCGAATATATGAACTCCAAACACGCGAAGTTATTATTTAACTTTTAATTGGGTTTTATCTTTTTAGGTATTTACTATTTCATACATTGGCAAATTAATTTTATTAAAATTCCGTCGGGCCACTACCCATAATAACGTGTCAAAGCTTAGGAAGGCATACATGTATGGTGACTAGGAATTTTTCAACACCTTTCAGGTATCAGGACTTCGAAGTTGCAACATTTTGAAATGCCTGAAGCATGAAACTCCGAAGTACGGGACTCCGAAGTAGTCTCTAGTGGCGTGACCCTTTAATAGTCAGGTGGCTCCAAAACACTCGGGGAAAAAGGAATCGTTCGATCAGTGGGTAAACTTAATCGACGGTGGACCTCGTGCGCGCTTTAAGGATAAAAAACGAAATTGATTTATCATTTGGAAACTGACTCTAAGGTAGAGTAAAAAGGGTAGGGTAAAGATTTAGGCTTATAATTTTAAATGTGTTCCAACAGATAACTCTTGGTAAAGTGGAAGTTTCTCTTGTTAATTCTTGCTCTAGGTGAATGGTTTTATCTTGTTATGGTCTCTTTTTCTTGGTTTCAAGGTTAACTAGTTGAATTTCTTCGGGAGTATAAGTGCATACAACCCCACTAAGCTCATCAATATTTTTCTTGGAAATAATTTGTTGCTTAAGGTAGTGTTAGGAGAAGTAAAAGGGCTTCACCCTCCTAGAACTTCCTAGTTAGCTTTACTTTCCTTGGGGAGTAAGAGGGTTTACACCCCCCAAGGAAGTAGTATATTTAACTCATTTTTTGACTCCACGACCCAATAGTTAAAGCACTAGTCAATTTTAATTTTCATTGGAGAAATAAAATTGTTGCATTGGGATACGTGAAAACACAAGAAAATGAAATTGTTTAAATTGCAATCTCTTCTTGATGTTATGGGCTTGTCATAGCCACTAGGGCATCTCAATTGACTAATTATTTCTTGCTGATTTTATAACCTTTTATATACATCCATTAGGGCTGAAAAAACCCTAACACATTTTCATTTATAACTTGTTATTCAACCATGGAAACTTGTTAAAATTTCGCCATAGTAATCTACTAAGACTAGCGCACTTTTGGGTGGATTATTGGCAAGTTTTGAAGGTTGATTTATCTTCTATAATAACTTGTTTGTTACAGCCATAAGGATGATAGTTACTTCCACAGAACTTGTTTACAACAACCTTACATTGTTTGTAAAGTTCCATTCTATCTTCGTGAGCTAAACTAGTCATTTTCTAGCTTATCTCTTGTACTTTTTATTAATCTTTAAGAAACCTTGTTTTACAGATATCATCATCATTTTATTTCTGATATGCATCATTTTTTACTGTTTCAATTAGGGACATCATCCTAACTTGATTTTCCACTTAACATTATACATATATACTCAACTTGTTCTTGTGTCTCGTGAAGGTACATCCCTCTTTGTAGGTGTTCTTATCTCTTGGAAACTATTGGCTATCACCAAGATTATTTCCCAAGACATTATGCATCTTCTATGTTGACCTATAGGGGGACTCGCCTTTATCTCTTCACTTTCCATATCATTCCCCCCAAGGTCACCGAGATTCCCCCCTTGAGGTGATTCTATCATCTCTAAAGTTACAAGAATACCTACCTGAGGTGAAAGTGGGTAGGTGTTCTCAAAGTTGTCGCCATTTGGTAGTTGGGTCGGGCTTTTCCTAACCTACAACTTGTGTGATAACAAGATGGATGCTTCATACTATGTCGTGTATGCAGTCCTCACTCAACACAGGCATCCAGTGGCATATCATAGTGAGACACTATCAGATGTTGTCCATAAATACCACACCTATGACAAAGAAATGTATTCCATCATACAAGCCTTGCGACAATGGAAGAACTACATTCTCGGGAAGGAGACATTCATCCACACTGACCACAAGCCTCTTCATTTCATGCAGACACAAGGAAAATTACAGAATGACCACCATCAAAAGTGGTCAACAAACTTGCAGTAGTTCCATCTCAACATCAAATATAAGATAGGGAGCACCAATCGTGTCGATGACTGCCTCAGTCAACCTCCAATTACAACCTTAACCAGAGTGCTCCACTCTTGTGGCCATGAGTCCTTCGAGTGGCCCCAACTCTGCAAGAGTGATCCTGACTTCGCTACCACTTACCAGATGATAGATGCAGGTGTGACTACCACTGAATTTCATATTTAGGACGAACTATTATGCCATCTGGGCCACCTCTGTGATCCTTCAAGCGAGCGTGCAAAGCTGATTTGGGAAGCTCACTACAGTCAGATGGCATGACATTTTGGTGTGGAAAAGTCAGTGGAAGTACTACATAAACATTTCTACGTCAACAAGTATATCATATCTTGCACTGCCTGTGTCATTACCAAACCAACCACTAAGAAGCAAGGCCTGTACACCCCTTTGCCTACTCCTGTAGGCCATGGAAATCCATCTCGATGGACTACATGTCGGGACTTGCTTCAATCAATCAGGGAAATGACTGTGTTTTTGTAGTGGTTGATCAGTCTTCTAAGATGGTCGTCCTCACAGCCTCCAAGAAGAATATCACAATGTAGTCCACTACCAAGCTCTTCTTCGAACAAGTGTGGGTACACTTTGGGATACCACATACCATCATATCATATCGGGATAGCAGGTTCCTCAGCACATTCTGGTCCATCCTTTGTTCACTATTGGACACCAAGCTCACCAAATCCAGCGCCTTCCACCCCCAAACTGATGGCCAGGAAGAGGTCGTCAACAAAATGATTGTGCATATATTTCACATGTACAACTCCAAACATCCATGCACATGTGATGAGAGTCTCCCCTATGTTCAACATAACTACAACATATCCCTTCATAGCTCGACTAGCCATAGCCCCTTTCAGGTGGGGTTGGGATTTCAACCATTGGGTTCCATTGATGTTGCATTACCCCTGGCATCCACACAGGAAGAATCATACCATGCTCAATATGAGGCTAACAAATCCACCAAGTTTATTGAACGAATTTAACACATATGGAAACAGGTCCATGATATTTTACAGAAAGCCAATGCTAAGTACAAACAACACCATGATCAACACCGGGTGTTGCATAAGTTTCAGGTGGGAGACAAGGTATGCTTTCATTTGTAGAAAGAGTGCCTTACAGGACCCCATCGAACAATTTGTCCACTTCGCTATGGAATTTACACCATCACCAAGGATGTGGGTGACAATGCTTTTGAGCAAAGTATTCCCCCCTTCCTTGGCATGCACCTCGTGTTCAATGTGGACCTCCTTCGGCCATACTTCCCACCATTATTGGACACATAAAATATCATAGAGAAGTTGACAATGGTATATCTCAACCCTGATCAGATTAGGAACACTCAGATTAAGGGCACTCAACAATAGAGGATCCAAATTTATCGGGTTGTCAACGTAGGGAAGCTCCTGCACCAAGGCAAGTGGCTCACCCGGGGCCAAGTTCAACAGAAGTTTCCCCATATGATGGGGGCACTCAACACAATGGAGACCATTTCTTCCTAAGAGGTGAGGAATGATCCAGTTGTGTATCGGTGGCCACCCTCCTATTCCACTGGATCAAAGAATTGTTTTCATTTTGGTAGTTTTTTCCTATATTTTTGGGTCCTAAACTTCTGGGGTCGTTTTGAGGCCCTAAACAACATTTTTTGGGCGTGACACTGTCACACTATCGACTTTAACCAAATTGTGTTGGCAACATGTGTAGTCCTCAAATAGTTCTTTCCAACGAGCTATCGTGTGCGTAAAACGAAGATCGTATGCAAAAGTTACGACCCTGGGAAGTTGAAGTACCAAGTTACCCCATCGGGGCCCACATAACTTTTAGCGTTTCATCTCCTGGGGTTAGGTTTTTTGATGTTTAGGGTTTTCTCATTTATTCTTTATGTCAAAAAACCTTTTGGATCCTCATTTTAACCATCTTCTTGCGAATGAACATAAGCGTCACATCTCTTCTCAGAGATAAGCTTCCACCATTCGAGCAAGTTTTTTTTAGTTTGCATTTTTATAGTTTCAACATATTCTATTTATTAATAGAAATCAAGTTTTATTGTCTCTATGTATTTCTTTACCATACATCTGTATTCCATTTCATTACATTTATAAACCCGGATCAGGAGGAAAAAGCATAGGGTGTGTATAACTAGAAATAAGTTCAGGAAGACTGTGAACAAGCACAAAGTAGAACGCTCAAGTACTCATTGAGAAACATAGAGAAGGAGCAAGATCACAATGAATAAGAAAAAGTGTAAAGGTGTGGAGACAAGCATTAAAAATGATGAAAGAGGAATGGGAAAGTCAAAAATAGTATATATTAATAATTTTCATCATTTTTCATAATATAAAGTAGAGTAAGTAATTATTAATAAAATGTGAAAATCAATATATTTAAAGATTATTTAAATAATAATAATAGAAAATTTTAAAGTTTGATAATATAATGAAAAACATTTTTATCATATAAATTTAGGAATACATATTATAAAATTTGATGATGATGATGATATAAAGTAGAGTAAGTAATTATTAATAAAAATTGAAAATCAATATATTTAAAGATTATTTAAATAATAATAATAGAAAATTTTAAAGTTTGATAATATAATGAAATCATCACCATCATCATCATCATCATCAAAAAAATTATATTATAAAAAAGTTTGATAATGATGCACTGAGACCAAAATGGGCTATTGGACCTTAAGAAAATTAAGAGATTACTTGGATTTCTTTAAAATGTTATTTCAATACTTGAAAAGCGGGAAAAGCATCAAGAGAAGCGTTCCAAGATCACTAAAGTTTTGATGACTTAGAAGGTTAGGAAGGTCGATATTGTGACAAATATTTTGAAATTGAGATCTAATTTGGGTATAATTAGGGTACTATAGGAGAAAGTGATTTTCATCTTCAACCCTCTTGGTGTCACAAAGGTGATAGATTATTTCATGCCATGGTGTTTTGGGGATTTCCTAACACCCGGTTTCACTATGCATGTGTAACACCCATCCGGGATGTTAAACAATTAATCATTCATTAAATACATACATAATAACAACTTTGTTTTAGCATAATTTCATTGATTTTCATTTACACAATTCTTTTACATTTGCTCAATGATAAATCTAAATATCATGATGAAATAAGTAATAGGTTAACTCTAAGATTTAGAACTTAAAACAAAAGTATATCCAAAATATTAATAACAAAATACTACCGAAAAATACCTCCTCAGTTTTACATCAGTTGTAATGTAGTCTTGGGCGCTTCCAAGTAAATTTTTTTCCGCTTCCCCAGAGTAAAACAACAGAATCCTCCTTGCCAACTAGGAGCCTAGCCGGCTTCCTAGCTCCAAGAAACCTTTCGGTTGCTGATACTGAGAGGGGGGTGAATCAGTATCAAGTACAATTTAAAAACCTTTTTCAACTTATACTTAAACCATTCAATTATATCTAATAAGCAATGAACAATAGTATAAGAGTTACACCAATACACCACAATACACCATGCAAAATATATGAGAAATAATCAATATTTTTTGTTCAAGGGAAGTAATGACTTCCAAAGGTAGCTACAGCTTCCAAATGTAAAGAGAGGGATAAACCTCCAAGAGGAAGATACAATCCTCCAATATCAAGAGAGAGTTGAACTCTCCATCCTTGCCCCTTCCTTCCACCCAAGAATATATGAGAGATAATAAAACTTTACATTAAATCATCATCAACAACCAATCATCACATAGAACCTGATAATGCTTCCTGAGACTTCTTCAATTTCTGCAATTATTCAATTCTTGGAGTACTCTGATCCTATATATAATATTACTCAATGTATTCTCTGAAACTCCTCCAATTTTCACTCCTTGAATCCTCCCCAAAAAGAAGTTATAGAAAGAATGGTAGACTTTATTCAATTCTAGTCTATTTAGGAGACCAAACATGAACAGAATGCCCTGCGCTCAATATTTAACATCCGATTCTGAAACTCGCACACAAGACACTACAGTATGTACTCTTTCCAATTACATTTTTCCCACATAATTTGGATTATCTATGAAGAAGTTATGATTGTTTTACCCGGAACACCTGTTTATTCACTAGCTTGAGGACTAGTCACAAACCCTATTTTCCATAGAGTGTATCTCCATAATTATAGAGAATCAAGAGCTGAACGTTTTACCAGAGGTACCTTGATATGGTTTCTTCAAAGC